>PVHX01015344.1:0-16255 GCA_004024805.1 Geosciurus inauris
CCCGGCCTCAAATGTATCCTGATGTGTTTTGTCATTAAACAGGGAAGCTAAATTAGAAGAGAAGGAGCAAACTATATGGAATTGATTCATTAGGGTTGTCCCTCCATATCTGTGGGTTTCACATCTGCAGATTCAACCAAACATGGATAAAAAGCATTTGCACAGGGAGAGGGGATTGTGTCTGTACTGAACATATACAGACTTTTTTCCTTGTTATTATTCCCTAAACAAAACAGTGGAACAACTATTTGCATAACATTTACATTGTATTAAGCATTGTATATAGTATGGAGATGAGCCGGGCACAGTGGTATACAACTGTAATCCCAGCAGTATGGGAGGCTGAGGCAGGAACACAGCCTCAGTAATTTAGTGAGGTCCTAAGCAACTTAGTGAGACCATGTCTCTAAATAAAAAAATTTTTTTTTTAAAAGTGCTGTAGCTCAGTGGCTAAGTGGCCCTGGGTTCAATCCCTGGTACCAAAAATATAAATAAATAAAAGCATACAGGATGATGTGTGTGGATTACATGAACCACTGTGTCATTTTATAGAAGACACTTGAGCATCCATGATTCTGGTATCCATTGGAGGTGCTGGAACAAATCCCTTCAGGGACATGACTGTATTTGTCAAAAATAAACAGATATGTATATCCAAACCTTTCCAAATCACTGATGCATGCGGTAATCATCCCAAGAAAGACAAGTTCCTTGCTGGGCATGGTGGTGCACACCTGTAATCCCAGCAGCTCGGGAGGCTGAGGCAGGAGGATCGCGAGTTCAAAGCCAGCCTCAGCAACTTAGTGAGGCCCTAAGCAACTCAGTGAGACCCTGTCTCTAAATAAAATACAAAAAAGGGCTGGGAATGTGGCTCAGTGGGTAAGTGCCCCTGGTTTTAATCATTTTGGCATCAAAAAAAAAAAAAAAAGGGAGAGAGAAAAGAAAAAGAGAAAGACAAGTTCCTGAGGTGGCCTCTCGAGGTTTCTGGAGGCCCAAGCCCTTGATGTGCTCTGTTTTGCAGGGTGCCTTCTCAGGCCTAATCTTGGGCCTGCTCC
The DNA here is from genome assembly GCA_004024805.1 of Geosciurus inauris. Lineage (NCBI taxonomy): Eukaryota > Metazoa > Chordata > Mammalia > Rodentia > Sciuridae > Geosciurus > Geosciurus inauris. The sequence continues at coordinate 1,056 of PVHX01015344.1, forward strand.
TGGGCTTGATCAGGCTGGTCCTGGACTTTATTTACGTGCAGCCGCTATGTGATCAACCAGATGAGCGCCCTGCAGTGGTGAGGGACGTCCACTACCTCTACTTCTCCATGATCCTGTCCGTGGCCACCCTGCTCACTGTGTGCACCGTGAGCTGGTTCACAGAGCCGCCCTCCGAGGAGATGGTACATTTGGGTTGGCAGCTATGTCCGCTGAGACTGTTCATAGCAGATGACAAAGAGCACAGAATGTTAAAAACCCAAGTCCAGTACTGGGCCTCAGGGGCAGGTTGATTCCGAACTCAGGAAAGATCATCAGAATCCATCTTTCACTTCTGCCTCAATCTCGGGCCCCATATGGGGCCAAGTGGCTTTAGGGATATATCTTCCTTTACTGTCGTTGAGGAAAAGCATAAGCATTTGTGCCCTAGATTTCTAGCAGGGTTGTTGATTCCTATTGGTGGAGTCAGCTTGGGCCTTGTGCTCATCCATGAATTTATTCAATCCCTATGGCCAAAAAATGGCCAAGTTGAAATGGCCAGTCCCTGGGTTCCACCATAGCCTAGTGCTAGGGTTGAGCTCTGAGGACTAGAATGAGGGCCATATAAGAAAGAAGGGGGAGCAAGTGAAGGAAATGTCCATGGAGTGCAGGGAGGTGAATCTTGTTGGAGGCTGGGGCAAGGCAAGACTCTAGGAATGAAAGCTGAGTATGGGGCTGGGCAGGGGATGTGAGGAAAAGATGGCGGCCCCCTACCTGTACCTCACAATTCATCTCTGCTCCTTAGGTCAGTCGCCTGACCTGGTTTACGCGTCACGACCCCAGGGTCCAGAAGGAACCAGTACCACCAGCAATTCCCCTGCCTCTTACTCTATCTCAGAACGGGACCCCAGAGGCCACCAGCACCAGCATCCAGAATGAGATTGTTCAAGAAAACATGTCCAAAACCTACAGCTGTGAGTTGCCTCTTACCTTAGTTACAGCAGGAGCCCAGAGAAGGATTCTGTGTTTAAAGGGAAGTTTTTCTTCCCCTTTTCAAATCAAAAGCCAGAAAATGGGACGGACTTGGAATCTTAGCATCCAGGGTTTGGTCTTTCCTCTCTCTAGCCACCAGAAAGGGTTCTCCAGTAACTCTGAACAGAAGTCTCAGATGGTCAATAACAGCAGACACTTGAGTGGCCACTCAAACATGGCTCATGTAAACCCTCACACAACCCCACATGGTCCTCCAGATCACTGAGGCAGTCTCCATGAGCGGTTTCAAACTGGCAGTTGGCAGACCTATTTGGGCTTAGCGCACCTACTGTTTTAATAAAATGTGAGTTAACGTTTAAAAACTGGAAGATGTCACATAAGATCCCAGATTTCCATTTTCTTTTGAAAAATGGCAAGGCTTATGCTCATGTGTCTACATTTGGAGCTTTAAATACATATGGGATGTGGCTGAATTAGTCAAAATCCCCACCAATTCCTATTCTTGCTCTCTCTCTTTCTTTTTTTTTTTTTTTTGGTACTGGGGATTGAACTCAGGGGTCCTCGACCACTGAGCCACATCCCCAGCCCTATTTTGTGTTTTATGTAGAGACAGGGTCTCACTGAGTTGCTTAGCGCCTCGCCATTGCTGAGGCTGGCTTTGAACTCGCGATCCTCCTGTCTCAGCCTCCCAAAGCGCTGGGATGACAGGCGTGCGCCACCGCCAGGGATGCAGGTGGTCATGGCTTTTTGTTGGTGGTGGTGTTGGACATTGTGCATATGAACTCGTGTCAGCCCTAAGTAAGGAACTCCAGAAGGCCACATGTTTGAAGAAAAATAGGGGGAAGCATATTTCTTGATTGAGGCAAAGACTGTTTTCATATGTCGCAAATATGCAAATATGCTTCCTCTGAGGCATGAACTGAGGTTCATGCCTGTCCACCCACCACGGGCCGGTGAGTTTGCAGCCCCAGCTCTATACAAAGAAATGGAATTTTCCACAAAAGTGCCCATTTCCCTTTGGCCTTCCGGAGTTCCTTACTTAGGGCTGACACGAGCCCGTGTGACATAGGGGTGTCAGACCTGGGTCCTAACTGGGCTGGACTTTGCCTCCAATAATACTTGGAAGTCAAACTGGCAGGAAAAATAGGTTTATTCCAAGTCAGTTGTGAAGGAAGATAAAGGAGACATATTCTTCTTTTTTTTTTTTTTAATTTTTTTTTTTTTGGACACAATGTCATTATTTTATTGCTTTGTATGTGGTGCTGAGGATCGAACCCAGGGCCTCACGCATGCGAGGCAAGCGCTCTACCACTGAGCTACAATCCCAGCCCCAAGGAGACATATTCTTAAATCGTCATCTTTAGAGAATGAAAGGCAATGAAGCCTTTCACAAGACAAGAGAAAGTGGAGAATATACATATGTACTTTTATTTAGCCAGAGAACGGGTCAGTCCCAGCTTCCCCAGTGTCTGTCAGGTCACGGGATGGGGGGTGGGGGCCTAGCCCTTTGATCTTGAGTCTCCATGTGAGGAAATACGGGATGCAGAAAGCAAGTTATTAAGAAGTTCAGAAGTCAAAACAATTGGGCGCTTTAATTCTCAGTATGAGGAAGGTGCCCTTAATTTCGGAGGGAGTTGGTTTCATAAATCCACTCTGTCCCTGCCTCCCCTGGGGTGTGGCTCCACTCTCTTAGTCTGAGCCTCAATTTCTTCCTCTGAAGATAGTGAGATTCTGAAAATAACAGTCTTGCAGAATTAAAGTCTTCCAGACTTAAGGTATGAATGAACACAGTTGATCCTCAGTAACCAGTTCCATGTCCCATGGGGACACCTATACCCAGGGGTTCTCAGGTCAAGTTCTTTGTATAAAACGTTGTGGTATTTATATGCATGTAACTTAAGTAATCCTCCCCCATACTTTAAATCATCTCTGGATTTCTTGTAATACCTAATACAATGTAATAGCTACACAGATAGTTGTTATACCATATTGTTTGGGGAAAATGTCAAAAAAAAAGAAACTCTGTGTGTGTTGAGTACCGACACAACCCCACCCCCAGATAATTGTGATCTGTATTTGGTTTGATCTGTGGATGTGAACCCCATGGATATGGAGGTTTGTGCCTTCTGGAATATATACAGGACTTATCTCATTGTACAAACAAGTTGGAGTGGCCTTCCTCTCCTGTCTCTGGGAGAACAAGCCGGCCTCTATGACCTTTCTTTGCTGGGTTCTTTTTAGGTGATGTGACCCCAAAGCGGTCCAAAGTGGTGAAGGCCATCTTATGGCTCTGTGGAATGGAGAACAAAGGCAAAGAGGAGCCCCCAGGCAAAGTGGAACCCATCGTAGATTTCCTGGAGGAAAATCCCATTGTGAAAACCCTTCTGGACGTCAACTGCATTGTCTGCATGACCTGCGCCATCTTCCTCTGGGGCTACTTTGCTTAATACAGGGTGGACCCAGGGGTCTGAGTTCTCAGTTTGTTTTTGATGCCTTGTTATTTTTTAATGAAGTAATAATAATAATAATAATAAATAATAATAATAAAGCTTTTGTTTACCACGAAGCTTCCAAGGTGTTTATGGGCCATTTTCAACATGAAATTTATCTCTTTTCTTCTTGAAAGGAAGTTCCCAAAGATCTTTTCATTGTGATCCTTGCTTGTGCATAGGATTTCTTGGAAATAGATCCTGAGTGTAGTGCCCTGAAATCCCATGCTATAAGAAAACCAGGCTGGGCACCTCTACAAAGAATCTCTACTGGTTGAGGGCCAGTGCTGTTTTGGACCTGGAGAGCAGCCACCTGCTACTCTGTGCAGTCAGCTGTCTCAGTTTCTCTGGTTCGTGCCCTGGTGGGATCTGATGGGATGACACATAAGGGCTGTGTTTGCCATGTGCACAGTTAAGAGCAAGACCAGGGACAAGAGCCCTGTAGCTCTGGATCAAGGACAGTAGTAGATGGAGGGATTTACTGGCCTGACCAAGCTGGAAAGTGGAGTAGTCTCTCCAAGGTCCCCAATTTCCGACTTCAAAGGAAAATAGGAGACTCTGGGGCTGAGGAGCCACTCTCCTACTTCTCATTCATTGATCTCCTTGGAGTTGCTAGTTGATGTGCTCAACACCTGGGACCAGCTGGTCCAGAGGTACCTGCATTAGCCCAGAGACCTCCCTTGTCAGGAGGCCTGGCTTCTCCAAGCTAATCCAAATGATTGTTCTGAGCTGATAAAAGTCACCTTGAGTCCACACAAGAAGGGGTAGATATGTGGGACTGGTTGCTAATGTTCCCATCCAGACTCTGTCACAGGCTCCCTGCAAGAGCCTGAGATGGTTTGGAGGCTAGAGAGCTGGGGGGGGGGGGGCAATCTGCATGGGTCAGGCTGTGCTTCCCTCTCCAGGGGCCAAAGGAGAGGACTGGGAGGCACAGGGCTGTCCAATAGAATCCCAAGCCGTCCCGAACTCTGACCTGAGCACCGACCCCTGCTGCCTCTGGCTGGGGCCAGAAGTGCATTTCAGTGGGTGTCGCCTATCCCAGCTCAGGCCACTGCTCTCTCTCCTTGGGATTGCTGCCACCAGCCTCCTGACTAGCCTTCCCACTTGTAGTCTTGCCCATTTTTCAGCCACAGAGAGCAAATCTGATCCGGTGATTTCTCTGCCTAGAATCTCTTTGGTGACCCTTAGAAGGAAGCCCATATTCCTTGTAGAAATGACAGGACCCCTAATGACCAGGTGTCTCTCCAGTTTTGGCTCTGGTCACTCTCCCTGGCAGTCAGAGGTCACAACATATTCACATTTTTTCCTCATCTCTGTGCCTTAGCACAGGGATGGCGTCAAAGGAGCCAGTTAAATGTGGTTAAATACTGATTCATGGGTCTTGGTCCTGCTCTGAAAGCTGCCCACATCACTCCCTTCCCAATGCCTCGCTTTAGTTTAGGCGAGCACCGCTCTTCTCCAAGGGTGTTTCCTGTTTCTAGTCTCGCCACTGCCTTAGTCCAGCTTCTGGCCCTAGGCAGCGGTCTAAGACACGAATCCAACTACCCTCCAACTACCCTCCCTTCTCTCCCCGGTTCCCTACTATCCCTGGGCAAGCGTTCAAGCACGGGTTTTAAGGCCTTCAGGCTCAGCCCCTCCTGATTCACCAGCCCCACTCCTTTTTGCCGCCAACTCTAGCTCTCTGATCCCGCCTTCTCTTCTGGCGCCACCTCCAGCTCTGGTTCTACCTCTTACTCTGGCTCCACCTCCTCTGGCTCCACCTCTTCTTCTGGCGCCACCTCCAGCTCTGGTTCTACCTTACTCTGGCTCCACCTCCAATTCTAGCTCCACCTCCTCTGGCTCCACCTCTTCTTCTGGCTCCACCTCCAACTCTGGTTCTACCTTACTCTGGCTCCACCTCTTCTGGCTCCACCTCCAGCTCTGGTTCTACATTACTCTGGCTCCACCTCCAATTCTAGCTCCACCTCCTTCTCTGGCTCTGCCTCCAGCTCTAGCTCCACCTCCTACTCTGGCTGCACCTCCAGCTCTGCGTCAGCTCTGCCTCTGTCTCCACTCTCAGCCACCACTTCCCTCTGGATGGTCCTCCTGCACCCTCGGCACTCTATCTAAGGTGTGCTCCTGCCCATGTGCTCCCATGGCTCCTCCCTCTTAGCATCATCTTTGATCCATATTGGTTCTCCAGGATCTAGGACAGTTTACATGGAAGAGTAAGCCCTCGGTATTTACCTGGAGGACACATAATGAACTATAAGAACTGGGTTCTGATGCTAAAGGTCCTTGGGTGAAAAATGTTGACCACATTTGCATGACAACATGCAAAGGTTTTTGGTCATTCAACTATCATTGTTGATGTGCATAAGAACTGAATTCAAATACTCGCAAGAGGATGAAAACAGGACCCTGGTGAAGTGCTCTTTCTCATATCAAATTCACTCTTGTGAGTATGTGTCATTAGCAATGACATTTTGAAGTGTGTGGCAGATAGACTTTAAGGTGACCAGCAGTGGTCCCTACCTCCTGCAGTTCACACCCATATCTAATTCCCTATCCTTGAGTATAGACAGACCCTGTGACTTGCTTCTACCAGAATGCGGCCATGGTGATGAGATATGTTCTAGTACATTTTTTTGCTGCTGTGACCAAAAAGCCTGACAAGAACAATTTGAGGAGCAAAAGTTTATTTGGGGGCTCATGGTTTCAGAGGTCTCAGTCCATAGATAACTGTTATGGTTTGGATGTGGTGTCCCCAAAAAGCTCACGTGTGAGACAATGCAGGAAGGTTCACAGAAGAAATGATTGGATTACGAGCGCCTTAACCGGATCAGTGAATTAATCATCTGATGGGATCAATTGGTAGCTGAAGGCAGGAGGGGTGTGGCTAGATGAGGTGGGCACTGGGGGCGTGGCTTTGAGGTATATATTTGTATCTGGCGAGTGGAGCCTCTGCTTTCTGATCATTATGTGAGCTCCTTCTCTCCGCCACTCTTCCACCATGATGTTCTGCCTCACCTAGAGTCCCAAGGAGTGGAGCTGGCTAGCTGTGTATGAAGACCTCTGAAACCGTGAGCCCCCAAATAAACCTTTTCTTCTCTACAATTGTTCTGGTTGGATCTTTTAGTTGTAGTGGTGAAAAAGCTGACTAAAACAATGACCAACTCCATTCCTCGGGGGCTGAGATAAGGCAGAACATCACGGCGGAAGTGTGATGGAGAAGAGCAGCTGAGGACATGGCACCAGGAAGCAGAGAGAGTTCTGCTCTACAAGGACAAAATATAAACCCCAAAGACATCCCCCCAGTGACCTGTCTCCTTCAGCCACACACTACCTGCCTACAGTCACCACCCAGTTAATCCCTATCAGAGGATTAATGCACTGATCAGGCTAAGGCTCCCATAACCCATTCATTTCACCTTTAAACTTTCTTGCACTGTCTCACACATGAGCTTTTGTAGAACCTCACGTCTAAACCCTAACAGGATGTCCCTGTTGTTATATATTATACAATGGTTACCTCAGTCTTGCTGGGAAACTCACTCCCTAGTTCCACGCATGTCTTATGGAAAAAGTGGGTCACTGGTCTAGAAACATCCCAGTCAATGAGGTACTACTGCAGTCTGCCGTGAGACCGCCTGGAGTGAAGAGATGGCACAGTGGCATCTAGAAGAAGGTGGAGGCCCCAGAATATGGTGGGAAATGGTGGGAGTGGGCCTCAGTGAGAAAAACCAGGAGGCTTTAACACCTTCACATATGAACTCACTGGGAACTAGAGTGCCGGGAGTGGAACCATGGAGACCCCAGGGGGCCAGGGACATCAAGACAGTCCAGGGATTGGGTCACCCAACCACCTATGAACTCTTGGAATGACCACGGGGTAGAACACAGCACAATCAGGGCAGCCAGTGGTCCTCTCTGACCCTCGGTGGCCTTCAGTGTGCTGGACTGAAAGCAGGCTCTCTCCTGAATACTGGGTGGGTGCTGAGCTGCAGGGTGTGGTGAAGGGTACAGTCTGACACTGTGGTGTGGTGGACGCCGATGGAGCAGGGACAAAAGGTCTGAGCACATGCAGCTAGAATGCTTTAAGAATCTGTGGAAAGAAGGAAAGGAAGCAATCAGGAAGTCACACAACCTGCAAGATCTTTCTAGAATCCAGCACCTTCCTGGATGACCAGGGTGGCTGCTGCTGATTCAGATTCTGGCCTTTCTGCCTGACAGTGGGGAGGGTGAAAAGAGCCTGCCAAGGTGACAAGCAAGATACGACCGTGGTCTCCCACAAGGTGACAAGCAATGTGGGACCGTGGGCTCCAGAATGACAGAGGATCCAGGCACGATTCCTAGCTCTGCCTCCAGGCAACCCTTGGGTACAGCAACAGCTCCAAACATTCAGTTCTGAGCCACCAGGTCCTGTGCTGGCTCATCCCTTCAAAGATGAGGACAGTGGCTTGTTTGGTGTTTACCACTGATTCATTGAATAATTTTCATTTTTCTGAAGACTGGAGCTGCCGGGGTAGGGAGAGAGCCACGAACAACAGTATAAAATTTGAATGATGCTCTTAAAATAGTGAGGGTTTGGTGTGTCATGTTTCAGAATCATTAATAATGAACACATGCTGCACACAGGGAAGATGTCAACGCCGTCCCCTTGATGAGCACATGTGCACCATGTCCCTGCATCCCGAGTGCTCGCTTGAGCATCACAGTGGGGACATTTCCGGGGTGCAGCAGACAGACACCCAGCTGTGCACAGCTGGGCTCCTTGGAGAAGGGGCTCAACACTGAGCATCGACCTGCACAGAATCCTTTGCAGGTTTGCTGTCACTAAAGGAGGTGCTGAAAAACCTGGAGGACGTGTGGGGGCATACCATAAAATGACGCTGAGCAAGCGGCCAGGGAAAAAGCCTCCCACCCCGAGAGAGCCACGTCACCTTGCGCCTATTGGCTGACCTCTATTTCCATGTTCGTGGACAATGCATGATCCCCGACCTAAACGCTTCTATACTGCTACGCGCAGACAATCCGCTTCCACATTCGTGGCTCGAAAACGGAACACTATCGGATCCCTGCCCCTATATAAACTTGTAACCTCTTCTAAATAAACAGTTCCTGCTTGAGACAGAACTCTGGCGCGTGGGTGGTTTCGCGCAGGACGACTTTACTGTTCTCAGCGTCCCCTTGTCGGGGAGTGCCTCGGGGGTTGCGGTCCCTGCTGGCCAGGAGGCTAGGCTCCTCTGCTTGAGACCCCAGCAGGACGGAGAGTGAGTCTGAAGCAGACACGTAACATATGGGGGGGTTACTGGTGCATATTTTCAATGCAATTAATAAATGTGGGGAGTGCTTTAGGGGCACTGGGAACTCAGAGGAAGAAAAAGCCCTGGTTGCGCTTGTCAAGCCAGGTTTAAGTTCATAATAAAAGGAAATTCAGTGTCTCCCAAGCCAGGAGCACGCCACTGACCCTCCCAGCAGACAATTCCAACAATGGACGGCTCTAGCCAGCCAGCATGGCAGTGTGTCCCCCTCTGGGTTATGTGGCCCTGGGGAGGGGGCCACCATGAGAACAGCTGTCCAGATTGGCAGCCTCACTTGGCTCTAATTCCCCAGCTGCTCTTCTCAAGGGTTTCAATCCTGGGAAAGACGTGGCTTGGGCAGGGCAAGAAAGCATTCCAGTCCCTGAACAGGGAATTCCTGTGGCAGTCACAGCTCCTGATGTACTCCCTAGCCCCTTGGAGGCTGAACCTCTGAGAGTCTGCGTCCCTGAGTCTAAGTCCCTGGATGGACAAGAAACGGGTATCGGGACTGGTGAGACCATGAGGGCAGCCTTAGCCACGGAACAGTGAGGCTGGAGGTCTCGAGGAACCTAGTGACCTTTTTCACTGCAGTGACTTCACTATTTTTTTCAAATGCCTCGAGTTACAATTTGACCTCCTAAGATGACTCATCCACAATTCTACTTGGCTAAGTGACAGTGTGCACCCACGCATGCACGCATGCGTGCACACACACACACACACAGTTTGCTACCAAGAATTATCAAGTTTTCATATAAACCAGAGAATATATTTAATTCAAATTAAACATGAAACTAGAATAATGTTCGGTCCTTATCAAGTAGCAATTACATTGTTTAAAAAAAAAAAGAGTACATTTCTCTACATTCTGGCAATCTGACAAGGCACGAGTCACATCCAGTTTGATGCGGTGACAGATCCAGCAGTCACCATCGATGCTCACGGGTCTGAGGGGACTGGGAAGACACAGACCAGACTTAATACAAAATGGTTCTGCAGCAAAGTCTGCAGGAGGGGACCTCCCTCCTGATACATGAGAGTGAAAGTCCCAGTAGCAACAAGCAGGCGACGTGCATGGTTGAGGGTTTCATTAAATAGACGGCGCGGTGCTCCTCGTGGGTGCTGAGCTGCTGCGGTGCTGCCTGCGTCCACAGCGTGACCGAGGTCTCCTACACGCTGCTCGGCAGGAAGGTTCGTTCCTCTCCAGGTACTTCTCCGCTTTTGGCTTTTTGGCATGGTTTCCCTCCTAGGTAAAGAAAGGCAAGTTCTTCAAGACCCAGGTCATGCAGCTTTAAGTGTGGGCCTCCACGCTTTCCTTGGGCTGCGCACGAGGCCAGGTCTGTGTGGGAAGACCCTTCTCCTCCACTGAAAGCTCTTCACTGTCGGGTCTGCCCAGCCCGTCCCGCTCCACAGGTGGCAGGAGAGGCGGCTGGGCGCGGCTTTCTTCACAAGGCGGTACTTTCTGTGTCATTGTCTATATCCAGCAGAATGTGGCCAGGCAGGTCTTTGTTTGCTGAGTCTGAGTGCATTTCAGGAAAGATGCTGCGAAGCGGTTCTGAAACCCTAGAATTGGTGTCTGGACAAAAAACACGAAGAAACGTGGTATCAATGAGGGGTCATGGGTGGGAGCCCCAGGAAGAGGCTGGGAAGCTGAGTCAGCCCATGCACATAGTCCCCTGCCAGAGACCTCAGCAGCCCTTAGAAGTTGAGTCAAGCCTTGGGAGACCCACAGGGTGGCCCACGTGGCACAATCCTTTCTGGTGCTCCTTCTTGTGAGCCTCGGCAGCCCTCGGAAATGAGACCCTTGAAGGATTTGCTTGTTTTGACTAAAGAAAGGAAACCTCTTCCTTACCCAGCAAGGCCTCTAATGCACTAGTTGAAACCTACCAGCCTCAGCGCTGAAGACAGATGAACTGTACTGGAAAGAGCTCGCTCCTGAGGCTGGCAGGGATTCCTCCTGTTACCAATTCTATGACCTCAACCTTGGCCTAGTGAAATTTTGGGTTGAATTATCTGGGTTGTGGGGCTGTCCTGTGCACTATAGGATATTGAGCAGACTCCACGGACTTTATTTACGGGCCTCATGTATGCTCGGCAAGTGCTCTACCACTGAGTCATATATATTCCCAGCACCAAAATTCCTTTAAGTAAGGTGGAAAATATATGGTCCTTAAGCCACTGTCCTTCATGCTCATAAGGCATCTTCATCCATCATACCCCTCTTCCCTGGGAGGTTAGTGGGTCTTAGAATCATCCATTTATGAATAAATACTAAATATTTACTGAGCACTGACCACAGGTCATGCTCCACATGCTGAGGACACAGCAGTGAACAAGACAGACACAGCTTAATGAAGCATGTGCTCAAGCTGGGGAGCTCAGCTCTAAGGTTCAGTGCCTGGTAGATGGGAGCTCTAGCAAATTATGAGAAAAGCCCAGTCAGGTCTTTGAAGGAAGGGAAATGCTTAGATATGTTGTAATTTTACTTTGTCAGGTTAGAGCTGTCCTGGGGGGGTGCAGGGAAGGAACCACATGGGACGTGGGCTTGCTGGGGCACTTCAGGTGTGCTGAAGGTGGCTTTCCTTGCCGTTGGTGCAGTTACACTTGCCTGCCCCTGCTGGAGCTGTTTCTGAGAGTGCTGGTCTCCCCTGCTCCTCATCCGTGTAGGCACAGCGGGCAAATGCTGGTGCACTTTCTCACTGCTCTGAGACTCATTCCTGCCCTCAACCCCTTCCACGCTCCTGTCCTTACAGTTCTCCTGGGGCATCCCTTTTCTCAGTGACTCCTAGGAGGGTTGGCAGACCCGTCCCTCAAGGTTTGCTATGCACAACTCACAGAATTTCCTAGATTTCTGGAGGTGCCCATGTGTTCAAGAATTCAGGTGCTCACTGTCATTTCAGACTGTAAATCCAACTGAACTGGGCTCAGCTGCATCACACAATGGCACAGTCAAAAGTAGTGTGTGCACAGAACTGAGGATGTCTCAGAATTGTCCTCAGCAGAATGGAAGCCAACAGTGCAGGGGGCACATCTGTCTTGTTCATAGTGCATCCGCAGTGCCTAGAAGCATGACTGGCAAATAGCAGATGCTCATTACACATCATGGCTGGACACTCGGATGGCTGTATGGCTGGATGGATAAGTGAAGAGTCATCTAGTGCGACATCTTTTGATCCTCCCTTTTTATATTCTTAGGCAACTGCACCCATGACTCAAGACAACAATGGAACAAAAAACCACTGTAAATTGTAAATCCTTTCCCTGTTGCCCTAACTCAACAAAACAGATGGCGCTAGGCAGCTAGTGTTTCCTCTCAGCCCCAGAGCTGACCAGGAACCTGGTGGGCATGCACGAGGCAAAGACCCTGTACATATAGACTGGATTTCTACTTGTATTTACATGCAAGAGCTCATACATCAAGGATAACATCTCAAATTTTACTTCTCTGAATTTTTCTATTGATAATGAACACAATTACATATCCAGAGGGAAAATGCGGAGGGCAGGGCATAAGGCAAATCCCTTTAACCTGTCTCCTACCGGTCCCATCCGGCCCCCCAACTCCCTTTTTCATTCTTCTATCATTTTGTGAGAGCAAACAGTGGATCTGTTTGTACACAAGGAGGAGGAAGGATGGCAATGTGTGCAGAGCCAGTCCTGAGAAGGAGAATGTTAGTCATGAGGACGGTGACATCACTGAGCACTCGCCGGGGGCGAAACTTGCTAAGTGCTCCTCACAGGCTATCCTATCCCCTCACACACCCCTGCCAATCAATCCTACACCAGCATTAGCTCCACTGTGGAGAAAAGAATGGAGGCAGATGCTCAGGGGCTCTGCTCCTGGTCCCAGGGGATGAGAAAGTGCAGGTCTGAAGGGATCCAAGCCAGTGTGGCTGGACTCTGGCTCGTGATCTGCATAACACTTTTCCTCCTCCCCAAGGGAGTATGGAAGCTCTTGGGTGAGGACCCTGAAACAGAAGAGGTTACCTGAGGAGCTAATGGTTTCGCCTTAAACATTCTGGTGCATTGTAATAAAAAGGAGAAAAAGGTTACTTTAAAGACAGATGAAATAACCTATTTTTTTAAATGCCTCTCTACCTCTCAACCTATGAATTTATATACTACCTGCATTCCAGGAAGGGCTAGTATTTGTGCATATTGCTTGGAATTAAGTTCGTGACAGATGCTAACAATAACCAAGAAACTGGGAAAGGGATTCCCAGTAACCGGACTCAGCCCAAAGACAGAATAGAGATGGTTCATCCTGGATTCAGGCCTCTGACACATGTAACCCAGGTTCCTGAGTACCTTCCTCCAGGAAGCAGGCCCTCCAAGCTCGAACTGGCAACCTAATATTTATGGTATGGTTCTAGAACTATCTGTCGCTCCAGCAGTGTTGAGTGTGTGCTTCAGTTGTAGATCTACCCTTCAAGAGGGCAAAGTTATCTGAGAGCAACTTGGACAAGTAGTGGATCCAAGTCCACCCTTGAAATGAAGTGTTCAGGCACAGCTGCAGAATGGACAGGCCTACTGCCACTGTCCATGCCCTGGCTCTAACCCAGGGAACAGGGGCATGGCCGCCTTCTATTCCCCACCATTCCTTAAGGCCACAAACAATACTCTTATCCATGAACGACACTGCTGGCTTGGCTTTCTATTACTCTAGGAGAGGCTCTGTTCAAGTCTCATTGGATGTTTAACTCCACATGATTTCCATTATCTACTTGTTAAAAGTAAACTACCAGAAGAATAAGCCATTTAGTACTGATCCATCTGCCTGATGAAATATTATGCAGTCATCTAAAAAAGATGGCTTTCAAAAGACAGTTTTAAAGGGTGCAAAATACAATAACACAGGATCAAAATATGTATATGTCAAAATAATTATGATCATGCACCTCTTTGCCTTCAGAAAAACTAGCATTTTTAAAAAGTAGAATAAAGACTTCTCCAATTGTAGGTAGAACTATAATTTCTTATTATTTTTATTTCTCAAAATTTCTTTAACATCCATGCTTTTTTAAAAAAATGCATTATTTTCATGATATAAAAGAAGTCTGATTTTAAAGAGGCCACTTGGGGAACCAGCAAGCTGTCCAATGTTATGGGCATTTGAGAGTGACTCTCATCGCTGTCCAGTGGGAGAATGGCCCCTGGGTATGCTCCTAAGTCCTCTCACTCCATTAAGAAACACCTTCTCCTCCAGAACACTGTCTAACCCACAAAAACACCAATATTAGGAAAACCAAGTGGTACATCAATTGAAATATGGACACAGGGGTCCTGCCTCTGACCTCCTGTCTCTGGGTCCTAGGAGGCTGGGTCTGGGCATGTAAGTTCTATAGATGCTGACTTATTATTTTTTTTTTAAATATTTTTTTAGTTGTTGATGGATCTTTTATTTTATTTGTTTATTATTTATATGTGGTGCTGAGGATTGAACCCAGGGCCTCACGCATGCTAGGCAAGCGCTCTACCACTGAGCTACAGCCCCAAAATGCTGACTTATGATTCAATCTAATACATAAATTTGATCTAAAACATTTTCTTCTAGGGGCTGGGGTTATGGCGCAGTGGTAGCGTGCTCGCCTAGCACTTGTAAGGCACTGGGTTCGATCCTCAGCACCACATAAAAATAAAATAAAGATATTCTGTCCACCTACAACTAAAAATAAATAAATAAATATTTTTTAAAAAACATTTTCTTCTAGATAAACATAATAAGTGCCATCCATTTTGACCCCCTGTATATCATGAACTATAACAGGTGCTTCCTATTTTATCTAGTTTAATCCTTTCAACAGTTCTGCCAGATGTCATCATTTCCCAGGTCAACCAGGTTGTCCCCTGCCCAGTGTAACAGGGAGCTAAAATGCTAACTCAGGCATGCTTGACCGTACAGTGTAAAATGTTCTGTCTACTACACCTCAAGCCTGTTCGATAGAGAAAAGAATGGAAGTTAAAGGAGTACTGAAGCCGGCCGTGTGACCGCCTGTTTCACATCTGTGCACACACTTAGAATTCAGGATAACTCTCAGCAAGCATGAATAAGCCGCCCTCCTTTAGTGCATGCACTATTAGTAAGGGTGCAAGCAGGCAGGGTTAGGGAGACTGGTTAGTAACAGGCATTAGTGCTCGAGTATGATCAGACAGTAGCAAAAATGCTTTGGCCAATCAGGTGCCTTTTCCTTACCATTAAATATTCCAATTTCAGTTCTTACTGAATATGGCAGGTCATACATCTAAATTATTTAATGAAATGTTTAAATTAGAATACTCTTTGCTAAAACCTATTAAACACAGCAAGATGAAAACTCTTTCCCTTGGGAAGTTAAAACCCTACTGATCTTTCATTCTCCAGAGCTCAGCTCTGGCACTGAAATGCTAGGGGCTGGCTACCAAACCTGCGTGGCAGCAATAATCCCCGGAAAGCTAACCTTAATCCCACAAGCCTCAGCTC
>PVHX01015344.1:16355-47181 GCA_004024805.1 Geosciurus inauris
TTGGTACTGGGGATTGAACTCAGGGGCACTCAACCACTGAGCCACATCCCCAGCCCTATTTTGTGTTTTATGTAGAGACAGGGTCTCACTGAGTTGCTTAGCACCTCGCCATTGCTGAGGCTGGCTTTGAACTCGCGATTCTCCTGTCTCAGCCTCCCTAAGTGCTGGGATTACAGGCTTGAGCCACCGCGCCCGGCTAAGCCTCAGCTCTTTGATATAAATGCTCTAAATGAAGGGCCTATTTTCAGGAAATTGCCCATCTGAAGTTTGTCAAGTTAAAACAAGATGTCATGATACAGGACTCCTGCTCGAGGAAGCTACTGTCTTCCTGAAAAGCCCAGTGCTACATCCAAGAATAGGTAACAGCAGGACCAACCCTCGTGGGCTCCTGAACCCTAAATGCTGGCTTTCTGTGTACTTCCAAGGACATCCAAGGGATTTTAAGATGTTAAAGGTTAATTCTGTAATACAAGACAATTCTGGCGACCTGGAGTCTTGTGTTAGGAGAATTCACAGCACAGACTGGCTTTTAAATATGTAGCTCATACTTTGTGGAAAAGTATTTTTAAGTATAAAATCCCACCTAATAATTACAAAGCACAGTGCATCAAAGCGTTGCAGCTGATCAACAGAACAACCTTCTGGCACAAATACATCCTAGGTAAGAACCGTAAAGAAGACATGGAATTCTGGTTTGTAGTCTTCCGTCTAAAAAAACAAAAGATCTAGGGCTGGGGCTGTGGCCTGGTGGTAGGGTGTTTGCCTTGCATGTGTGAAGCACTGGGTTTGATCCTCAGCACCACATAAAAATGAAGATATTGTGTCCATCTACAACTTAAAAATATATTTTAAAAAATCTAGAAATAAAATGTTGGTGTGCCACAAGTATTAAAGTGTTAATCCTTTAATAGTGATTGGAGTTAAGTTACTTTACTCTGTAAATTATTTCCACACCCAACCGGGCACTCCCAGACTTGGGTTAATCACCGAGGAACAAGGAAGGTGGACTCAGGCCTGTGGCTCCTCCGTGTCTGCGGTTTCTCTCTAGTCCTCCCTCGTGCTGTCTACAGAAGTCTTGCTCCAACAGAAGCTGTGAATGCTCTCGCTACATGGCCCATAAGATGCTTCTGGCTCTGATGAGAGCAATCACACACATGACGAGAGGCTTCTGCTGAGCAAATGTGGGTCCAAGGGGGGTTTAGATGAGCCTCGCAGCGCCTTTTAAAAAGCTCATTATGGTTTAAAAAAGCAAAACGTAGGCATGCTGGATTGCAAAGGGATTCAAAGGAGATCAGTAAAGGATCTTGGGAGAAGACTGTTTCCCCCCAGGTCCTGAGAATTTCAGACATCAATTAAGAAGCTCCATGCAGTTAAACTTGCACTTAATAAAAAAAAAATTTTTTTTTAAACAAAATACAGCTAAGACACAAGGGACACAAGTTTTTGTGTTGTGGGCACATGAGTCCTTGGCTGGATGCTGATGAGCCAGTCAATGGGAGGGAAGTTGCACTGGGAAGAGCAGGCCGCTGTGAAGGGCTCACCAGAAGGAAAGCAAAGTCTTAGCGTCCTGTGTGAGTGGCTTAAAGTGGCCCTCTCATCATGGATGTCTGCTCCTGCATTTGGAACACTGCAGCTCAAAGTACTTCTGATAAACACAAAGGAATGTCCACATGCTGTAGCACAGGGGTCAAGGGCCACTCTGGAGCACAAAGTCCAAAGCACATAGGCGAAAACGCGGCTTAGCAGGAGCATTGGAGCTGCGGTTCAAGCGCTTGGGGGTACAGACCTTAGTCCTGGACACTTTCCCCACCTGTGAGGGCACTAGGAAGGACATCTATTGGGAAACAAACAAGCAATCAAACCATTGTGGCTTTGTGGTTTTCAAAATAAACACTGGTGTCATAGGAAAAGTTATTAACTGTTGACAACATGTAGGAACTGGGCATTATATTCCTTGGGTGAAAAAAAAGCTATCAAAAGATACTTTTTGAAGTTGGTCAACCTCATCATCTGGGGTACCAGTTTTGGGTGTACTGTTGGCTCATTTTCCACCGAGAAGCCACCTGGGATGGGTGGAGAGCCCAGAGGAATATTTCAGTGGCTTCTCCAAAAATGCCTTCACCTAGAACAATCTACAGCACGGCTGTTACAGGTAGGTATTGAGGAGGCTGCTGCAAAAAATGATGTAGAGTTCCTTATACCACTAAAAATCTCTTCATCCTTAAAATTAAATATTAAATTTGAGTATCTGGGATGGAAATGTTTTTTAATATGACTAAATAGAATGGTCATGTTTTAGACTTCCTGTAAGAGACTCCAAGAGGTGGCCACTGCACTCACACAACCATCCCTCTCCAACAGGCTTGCACTGGGGTTGCAGGAGAGTCCCAGTTCTTCCCTCTTGTGCCATTTGAAGGTGGCACTCTGCTGGGATCAGGCTCTGAGGCCTGCCTTCCAGCATATCCAACTTATTGTAATAGTGATTTTTAAAGTTATACCTGAAATTCTTCATTCACTATGAACGTTTTTACTATGAGAAGGAAAATAAACATTTTAATAAGGAATTCACTAAGAAATGAACCCCTTGGATTAAAAGTCATTACATTTAGAAACATATAAATGGAGATAGGTTTTAAATATACAACTATAAATCTTAAACCAAACTGAAAGGCCAGGTTGTGGACTTAGGCTTTGCAGGCCATGTGACCTGGCACGACCACACCACTCTGCTGTTCTAGCACAAAAGCAGCCAGAAACCATGTGTGAACCACTGGTTGTGGCTGTGTGCCAATAAGGCCTCAGTAGCACCTGGCTGAGGCCAGCTTGGTGGGCAGGTCCTGCTGCTGACTGCTGCTAGGAAGTGGAGCCCAGGTGAAATGGGTGTGTGATAACCGCAGCCTGGGAGAAACGCAAGAGATGACCTCCTACTTACCTGTCACTATTTTGGAAGCTGTTGGTGCTGTGCTGGTAAGGCTGCCGTCCCCGGCAGAGTGGGCGCCAGGAGGATGGGGGGGCGGGGGCATGCTGGGTCGGTTCCTTGGCTTTGGTACTGGTCTGGGTCTCGGTAGGGTTCCAGCATGTGTCTGTGCAGCCTCAGGGTTACTCACCGCCTGGGTCTGAGCAGCTGGCAGGTTGGGGTTCTGCTTTCCTAGGGGTGGGGTACTGGGGGGCGTTGGTGTCTGGGGAGGGGTGTGGGGTGGCTGCTCAAGTCCGTGCTCACTGGGCAGTGCCATGGAGGTGGGAGGGCCCTGGCTGCTTGGCTTGCCATGCACCTGCGGTGTGACCTGGGTTGGGGGCTGTGGAGGCGGGTGACTGGGTGCTTGTATTGGAGACAGGCTGCTGGAGTACCTCCGAGGCGCAGAGAGCTGGGAGGTAGCTGAGGGCTGGCCTGGGGCAGGGCCTGTGTGCTGTAGGGGAGGAGATGGACTTCGAGTGGATGGCTTTGGTGACAGGCTGGGTGGAAGCTGAGATGTTCCTGGAGAATTCTGGCTCCCGGGATGGCCAGGAGGGGGGTTTCCTGGTTTCGGGGGCGCTGGAGCAGGTTTTTTAACTGCTGTAAAAGGAGAAAAAACAACTTTCAGCAAGAGCAACAGAGCAACAGCCAGCACCACCTTAGTCAGGAGCAAGGCCAAGCTCTCCAGGGACAAGCAATGCTGACCTCATGCACCTGCTGGGAGGGAGGGTGCCTGTCTCCTTCCCCAGGACCTGGAGCCCCAGTCCAGTCATCAGAAGGCCACCTGACCAACACCAAGGGTGCAACTTCCTTCCAGATGCCTGACCACCCCTCCTCAAATGGCCAAAGTCAGGAAAACACAAGGAAAGATTGAGACACAGTCACAGACTGGAGGAAACCAGGAGACATGAGAACCCGGCGTGGGGCCTCCTGGATGGGGAGATGAATGCTACTGGGGAATCTGAACAAAACACGAGTCTAATGAGTAGCTATGGACCAGATTGGTCCCTTAGCTGTGATAAATGTACCCTGGTGATGTCAGATAGTAACAGCAGGGGAAGCTGGGTGGAGGGTGCGTGGGAACTCAACTGCATGGTAAATCAAAAATTATGCCAAAATTAAAAGTTTATTTAAAAAATATTAAGTGCATCACACACACATCGGCCCTTTGTGACCTGTCATTTAAAAAAAAATTTTTTTTTTTTAGTTGATGGGTCTTTATTTTATTCACTTATTATTTATTCATATGTGGTGCTGCGGCCCGCTCCTGCCTGTGGTGAAATCTCCTCTCAGTTCTTGTACATTGACCTGCCCCTTTCTGTTCACAAGGGCTGACACATATGTTGCTGTGTCTTCCTTAGCACTTATGCAAATAATCTGTGCAATAGTATTACACGCTTGGTGCTGTGGCTGGAGTATGCCCCGAGAGTGTGTGTACTGGGGCTTAACCCCTCGGTGTGGCCATGCTGGGTGAGGCCGAGGGGAGCTGCCTGGGTTATAAGACCAGAGCCCTCATGAACGGGTCACTGCAATCCTACAGGAGAGGGGAGCTACATAGGACTCCTGCCCTCTGTCTCCTACAGATGCCCACTTGCCCTTCCGCTTTCCACCATGAGCTGAAGCAGCACAAGGCCCTTACCAGAAGCTGAGCAGATGCTGGCAACTGCCCAACTTCCAGAGCTGGTAGTCAAAATAAACCTCTGTCCTTTTACAGAGCAGTCAGCCCTAGGCATTCTGTTATTACAACAGAAAATGGATTAACACCTGGCTATTTGTGTGGCCTTAAGAGTTTTTCCCCCTACAGACTTTTCATGTTTATACTCTCATTGTTCCAACTAACTGCAGCCTTTTTGATGGCAAAGCTGTTGTTTATTCTATTCCCCAGTCCTGGTTACAGAGAAGATGATAAAAAGAATACGGACTCAGAAATATATTCCTCATTACATGCAACCAGCACCTGCTACAGTAAATTCATTATTTATTGAGTTACTAAAAACGACGGGGCTGAGGTTGTGGCTCAGTGGTGGAGCGCTTGCCTCGCACGCGTGAGGCACTGGGTTCGATCCTCAGCACCACATACAAAATACATAAATAAATAAAATAAAGGTTTAAAAAAATCTTATAAAAAGAACCAAAAAACTACAAGTCATTTTACAGTGACTTATTGGCTTGTATCCATAAGCCAGTAAATGCAGTCAGTCGTTAGGACATGGGCCATGCAGCTCACGTAGAACTAGCAGGCTTAGAAACATCTTCAGTGTCAGGCCCCTCTCTAGACCAGGGGTTTCACTCTCAGCACTACTGACTTTCTGGGCCAGGTGATTCTTTTTTTTTTGGTGCTAGGGATTGAACTTGGGGGTACTCGACCACTGAGCCACATCCCCAGCCCCATTTTGTGTTTTATGTAGAGACAGGGTCTCACTGAGTTGCTCAGCGCCTCGCCGTTGCTGAGGCTGGCTTTGAACTCGTGATTCTCCTGTCTCAGCCTTCCAAAGTGCTGGGATTACAGGCTTGAGCCACTGCACCTGGCTCCAGGTGATTCTTTGTGGTGGGTCCTGTGCTCTATAGGATGTTCAGCGGTGTCCTCAGCCTCTGCCCACAAGATATCCACAGCAGCCCTCTCTACATCTACCACAACAAAAGTGCCTCCACTAGATGTTACCAAATGTTTCAGGAAGAGGGGACACTATCACCTCTAGATTTTCTAGACACTCCCTGGAGGCACTCTGGCCCCAGACTCACAAGTGTCTACCAAGCGTCTACTCAGTGACAGGCACAGTATAGGGCTGGGAATGCTGGAGTGTGTGAGACAGGTGAGCACTCAGCTCACTGAGAGCTACTGAGGAGCTTCAGAGGGACTAGAAATAAGCTAAAAACAAAGAAACTTTTAGATCAAGAAAAATATTCTAAAAAAAGAGTATCACCATAGAGGATGACTTGTGTATATAGTAGAGCCAGAGATTGGTTTTATGGAGGATGTGACCTTTAAGCTGAAACCTGGATGATAAGGATCACAAGAAGAGATGGGACAGAATGTTCCAGAAGAGAAAACAACAGGTGCAGAAACTCTGAGGAGAGACTGAGCTTAGCACAAGGAAGTGAGATCAGAGTACAGTGAGAAGAAGGGGAGTGAGGGGGCTCGGAGGCTGGCCCGGCTGGTCCAGCAGGGCCCTGGAGGGAGCGAGCAAGCAGGCCACGGGTGAGCCGCACCAAGAGACGGCATGGACGCTCTGTGTTTGAAAGAGATGCCCCACTGCTGTGTGGACTGAGGGGGTCAGGCGGAGCCATTCATGTGGTCAATCAGGACCCAGGAAGCCCTGACCCCAAGTTAGAGGCATAGTGACTTCCAGCCCACGGAGCTCGGCAGTGCAGAGGGTATGGTGGGTCCCAAATGGAGCGAAGGCCTGGAACTGGGAGTGCTTCTGGAGAAAGAGCTTTCTGTTGTTAAGCTTGGTAGCTCCTAAGGGAAAACGTTCTTAAATGTCTGCTTTTCTGCTATTTTCCCCCATTTTTCTTAAATGCTTTTTCTCTTCTCATGACTAATTTTCCTGCTTGCCATTTTATAACAGGTAAGGGAAAGATCCATCCCAAAACCTCACAACCCGAACCCTGGCACCGACCCAGGGGGTCTGCAGCCTTCCCCATGGGCAATGAGCACAGGTGGTCACTTACCCCGGCGCAGTGTGTGAGGGCTGGGACCAGCAGCATTGTGAGCTGGGCCAACCGAGAGCTGATGGGAGGCGGCACCTGTCTGGGCCTGGCTTTGGCTACTGGTCACTTGATTGCTGTTTCTCCCTGGCACAGGGACAGCTGCAGATACAGAGTCCTTGGGTTTTGGAGGACTAAGGGAGTAAAGGTCAAGTTAGATGTCAGACATTCCCAGCTGGAAGAGCTAAATGTAATATAAAATACACTCATTATCTCAGTATCCTGCGGGTGGGGGGGTTAGTTCTAGGACCCCCTGTAGATACCAAAATCCAAGGATATTCAAATCCCTGATATAAAAAAGTATAATATTTGAATATAACCTACCTACAATATCCTATATACTTTAAGTCATCTCTAGATTACTCATAATACCTAATACTATGTAAGTGCCGTGTAAATAGTTGTTGTACTGTCAAAGGAACGACAAGAAAAAAAGTCTGCATTTTAAAAAAATACAATTTAAAAAATATTTTTGATGTGTGGTTGGTTGGATCTGTGAGAACAGAACCCCATGGAAATGGAGGGCCAAGCATGTAAGATCCCAAGGGCGGTCCCAAGAGGGAGAGGGTCTCAAGTCAACTAGCATGCCGACATGGTACATTTTAAGTTCTCAGTGAATCTGTGTGACTGGATTAATGAATTAGAGAGTGAATGGTAAATGCCAGGAATGCTACACCTTGACCGACTTGCTGTATTTGAATGCTTGCTAGTTAGCACACTGAGTGACGACAAGCGAACGGCGCATGAGCAGTGACAGTCACACATCACGCAGGTGGAAGGACGCTCATCATACTGCTAATGCCTGTTAGTCCCGGTTTCTAGCACCGAGGTTGTATGGCAAAGGATGCAAACCAATGTTGCTTTCTTTTGAAAACAGAAGGAAGCAAGCCGTTTGCAGTCTTTTGCTCTATCCTTTACCAATCAGGGGAGCGAAAGCAAATCTGGTCCACTCTATTCTAGACCAACTCTTTGGACATGAACGCCATGCCCAAAGGCCACCACCTGCAAGAAGGTTGGGGCATCCAGTCTCCACTGCCAGCAGAATCGGCCCCCTTACCTGCTGTCGCCCGGGCTCGGCCCCTGCTCCAATATGCCCGCAGGGGAGGGGACTGTCCCACCCCCTGAGCTGCTTTCAGCCCTAGAGCTCTGGAAAGGGGGCTCTGGGCCTGCTGGAGCCAAGGCGCTGCCATCCGTGGGCGGGAGTGGTGGCTGGAAAGCAGGGGATATGTGCTTTCTATTAAGAGTGCCACCCCGCCGGTGGGCCTGGAAGTCCATAAGCTTCACACCAAAGCTACACAGAGAGAAGAAACAGTCAGCACAGCACCCAAGCCGACTACCAGACAGAAGCCCACCAGTCCACATGTGTGAAACCACATGTGGGAACAGCTGCGCAAGCTGCCCAGCATGCAGGGATGTGATGGGGACCATATAAATGGCCATCCCCAATACCAAAGCAAACAATTCAACTTGGCTTTGAACATGAGCAAAGCCAAAGGGCCTGGGGCCAATCAAAGTCCTTGATCAACCTGGTGTGAGCAGCTGAAAGCAAACAGGCAGGCTAGAGTACTTACTTCCCTTCTCATTCCCACTTCAAACCTATTTGGGAAACGAGGCAGAAGCCAGATCCAGAAGGCCTCCAGGGGGCAGTGTAAGGCCATCACACTGCTCTGCCTCTTCACTGGGATGGGAGGCAGAAACTCGCCTCTGGTCCCAGTGAAGAGGCAGGGTGTGTGCAGAAGGGTGCTGGAAAAGAGTTCCTTCTGGGAAGGAGATGGTGGCTGAAAGATAAGAGAAGGAGGCCTCACTTTTCACTTCTGCCTGTTAGTATATAAACTTGAAACTTCTTTTTCTCAGTTCAAAAAATAAAAAGATGCATGAGTCTCGGAGCCCATGTTCACTGGGTCAGCTGGCAGGGAGAGTCCCCCCCAGGCAGAAAACCGAGAGCTGTGTCACGTGTTGACTTGTAACACTGCAATTTGTAGCTTAAAATATACAAAAGCTAATTTTGTTGTAGACAGAATAACATTCACCAGGAATCACTACTGAAAGTGTAAAAGAGGGTTCAGGTAAGTGAAACTTCTACATTAAAAAAAAAAAAAAAAGGGAGTCCTGGCCAGGCACGGTGGCACATGCCTTTAATCCCAGCAACTCAGGAGGCTGAGGCAAGAAAGATTGCAAGTTTGAGGCCAGCCTCAGCAACTTAGTGAGACCCTGTCTCAAAATTAAAAGTTTAATCTCCAGTACCACAAAAAAAAACCACCAAAAAACAAGAAAACAACTCCCACACACCTCTCTATGAGACCAGGCAGCAAGTACAAGAGCGTGTTGTTTAGTTTTAACGTAAACTATTTCCAGTGACATTATGGCAAAAGCACAGAAAAAGCAGGTTACTTCACACAGGCGCCTAACTCGAGCAGTACTGCAATACAGGGCATCTCATCACACGCAGGACAGGCTGGCGTTTGAAGCCCAAAGGCATAGTCTCGTTGCCCTTGGCCATCTCACACACTGCCTGGAGAGCCCAGTGTGGACACACTGCGTCTTCCCAACCTCAACAGCCTTGTCTTCCCCCAGAACTGGCAAATGTAGAGATTTCTACAGCCGAACACCAAGTTTACTGGTTGGCTTCCATTGAGGCTAAGTAACACCAACAACGGTCTCTTGAAACAGAAAACCACACGTCTCACTGTGAGATGTGGATTGTTCTCACATACAATCCTGAACCACAATCCCCACTCATCAGTTTGTTTTTCCTACCTTTCGTTTTCTGCTAGCCCAACACAGGTGAGCTTGCAAGGCGTGTGTGATGCCATGCCGCTGTGGGGGCATCTCAGGCCATCGGGAAAGCACGGTGCGAATGGCAGAGTTAACTGACAAGCTACCTCCCTACTCCGCGGGCGGGCTAGCCCCTGGAATGGCCCGCAGCGCGATTCGTGACTGATCTGAACTCTCATGAGCCAGGGCCCACCCCTCCTCCACTGCCATCTCTGCCGCTCAGCCAGTGCAGTCTGGACTTACCTCTCCTTCTTCACCAAGTCCCCTTCCATCACCGCCATGCTGGCGGGCCGCTTCCTCTCCAGAGTCCCTGAGTCAGAGTCGTTTCCAGTGTGGGATGAGTGATTGGAATTTGGGGTGGTGAGAGGTACGAATGCTTCCGACACATTGAACTCCACCTCTGCAAGAAAAACCCACATGAGCCTGAGACACGGAGCACAGGGCGGGGGCGGGGACTGAAACACCTCATTTGAATGGGAACCTCAAGCCCTCACCGCTTCACCTGAAGGACACTTGATCAACCCAGAGGGAGGTGGAGAACCAGAGACAGGGAGGGGGCAGGACTCAGAAGGGCAATCACAGCTCTTTCGCTTCTCTTTTTGTGCAAAAGAAATCATGGGAAGCAGGAGAGGACACTGAGTGTAGATGACTTATTTGATCCTTAAAAATGTGAGAGATATTTACACTTTGATATGAAACAGAAAGGAAAGGAACATCAAGGGCTACTTTTGCAAGATTCCTCTTCGAGGCACTCCTGGGTAGAAGGCGGACAGTCATTCAGCCACCGTGTCCTCAGGCAACCCACGCGGGAGGTGTAGTCTTGAGGACCGGGAGAGGGTGCAGAAGAGATGAGCCCTGTCCAGGAGTGAGGGGGCTCACACTGCAGGGGACAGGGCAGGGGGCTGCTCTAGGGAAGCAGGGCTGAGGTCTGGACCTTGCACACACCCAGCCAGCACCCAACAAGGAAGCGGGGGAAGCTTTGTGGGTCTCTGGACCACAACAAAGGTAGCCTGAAAATCTCTCACCTACAAATGAAACCCCAAGTCCCCAACAGCAACTTGGCTCCTCACTCATGGCCCCAATCATCCCTTCCTGCTTTATCTTCTACCTCGGCACAAACCCAACCATCTAGCCAGAGAGACAAACAGTCCTCTTCCACGTGGAAGGTTCCTAGATATTTGAGGTCATTTCTTCTAAACAGCAGTCCTGGCTCCCTTTTCCCAGTGCCTAAGCCTGTCACCTCTCTCCCCAGCACCTCTTTTTAGTAATTTATCTGTTAGCATGGCTGCCTTCTCCAGGGGCCCAGGTTCCTCCAGGGGAACAACATGTCTCACTAGCAAACACAGCAGTACATTCACCATATATTGGCTGAATATGTGTTAATGAAACCAAGTGAAGACAAAATAATAGGATTATCAGTACATCAAAGTACGAATACAAAGGACCAAAGATAGGAAAGAAGCATGAAAAAGTGAAACCAGACGTGATCACTGTGAAGCCTCTCTGTATTGCATCGCCCCACTGCCTTGGCAGGCGATGAACTTGAAGTGGTGATCACCTTCAGGGAAGAACCAGTCTGCGTGCTGGATGATGGGCTCGATCACTGCAACCACGTGGACGGACGTGGCCGCCGCCATTTCAGCCAGTGTTCTGCAGAAGAAGTTCACAAAGTGAAAATGCTTCCCATGGCAGTCTCTGACTTCACTGAGTGTGTCAGGGCACTTCCATTAATTTTAAAGGATAAAATATTTAAATACACATGGAAAATGAAATCCACAAGGTCCTAGCCTATGAGTTTCACAGCCATCACCCAGGAGGAAAAATTGACCCCAACTCAGTCTGCACAGTGTCCTAGGAGCAGTGAGGCTGGTTTTAAGATGGCTAATCACAAGGGTTGTTTTTCTCCTGGAGCCATATCATACCTGGTAGCACCTTCTAAGACCTAAGATCACCAAAAACCACTTTTGCCTATAAAATCCCCAAGAACATGCATTGCTATAGTGTGCCCCAGAAAACATGACCTCCCACCACAATGGCTGCCTGCCATTCACCTGTTCTGGGCCCCAGATAAGTGGCCAGAAGTTCAAAGTGTCTGGAGCCAGGTTGCAAAAGGAAGAAAATGAATAATCATCATTATCAGGCTGGGGATATAGCTCAGTCAGGAGGGCATGGGCTCGGGGCTCGATCCTCAGGAACACACACACCCCAGACTCTTCCCTGGTCTGCGAGTAGACTTTTGCTTACGGTACTTTTTTTTTTTTAAGGTACTTTAAGTGCACTGCTTCTTGATTAGAAATTCTTTCTCTACCCCAAAAGTTTCAAAAATGAAACCATGTTTATAACATCTTTTTTTTTTTTTGGTATCAGGGATTAAACCCAATGGCACTTAAGCACTGAGCCACATCTCCAGCCTTTTTTTTTTGGTACCGGGGATTGAACTCAGGGGCACTCGACCACTGAGCCACCTCCCCAGCCCTATTTTGTGTTTTATGTAGAGACAGAGTCTCACTGAGTTGCTTAGTGCCTCGCCCTTGCTGAGGCTGGCTTTGAACTCGCGATCCTCCTGTCTCAGATTACAAGCCTGTAATCTCCCTAAGTGCTGAGATTACAGGCTTGTGCCACCGTGCCCGGCTCTCCACCCTTTTTTATTACTTTTTTTTATTTTAAGACAGAATCTCACTAAGTTCTCAGGACCTCACTAAGTTGCTTAAGTCTTTAATCTGCCTGGAATTTATTTGCCATAAAAATGTGATTGATGTAGTTAACTGTGTAACTACTTATCTTAATTTTGCTTTATGATGTTGGATCTTTATTGAGTAACCTTATAAATATTTTCTGAAATAAGATGGGGCACATATGAGTGAGTGCAGGTGCCAGCTATAGAAAAACACTGGCACACCAAGGTAAAGCTCAGGTGCTATTGCCTAGCCAGGCCTTAAAGATTATTTAAGTAAAGGCATTTGAAAAAGGGTCCATGCATGAAGGGCACTCTGACTTTCCTTTTTCTTCCTCAAACAGGAGATGACTACTCCCACATGAAAAATGTCCTCTCCAAAACCAGGAGGAAAGAAATATTTTTATCACCACTGCCAGGGTGTCAAGGTTAAAGGAAATCTGCACAAACCGACCTTGCTCCAGTCACCCTCACCTTCCGAGTCAAGTCCCCACAACAACCAGCCAAGGCCCTTCGTCTCGTCAAGCTTGCACAACCCAGCACACAAGCATCCAGCTCTAACCATCTCTTTGGGTCTTCATTTTCCCATGTGGGGCTACCATGTACATGTGAAATCTGTAGGGTTTTCCCTTGTTAATCTGCATTATGTCACTTGATTCTTGGGCCAAGCTAGAAACCCCAAGGAGGTAAAGTTCTGTACAGTCTCTCTCTCTCTCTCTCACACTCTCTCACACACACACACACTCTCTCTCATGCACCTATCTATCTCAACACTGCACCGCAGGCACTGAGCTGCCTGGCCACCCAAGAGCAGGGACTCCTGGAGGACAAGGACAAGTCTCACACATCTTGTGTCACCAGCATTTGAGACAGTGCCCAGCTTACGGCTGTGTCCTGAGAATGTCTGCTGAATGAAAAAGTCAACTTCAAAACACCCTAAAGAACATCTTAAACTAAAATGCTTATCATGAGTTATCTATTTATCCCATCAGTCAGAAAGAAGAAATTTAAATACTGTAACGAGGGAAAAGCTTACTTACCCTTCATTTTTGGCCCATAACAAATTAGGGCCCAACACAATTGCAATATTGCTGGGAGTCATCTTATTGATGTCACTGGTCTGAGCGAGCTTCGCAAGAAACTTGATTAAATACCTATGGAAGAAAAGAGAAGGGGAGAGTGCGTCCCTCTGAAACCGTGGCAGACAGTCCCTTCCTGCCCTGTGCTCAACTCCGGCTCATCAGGTGCTCACCGCAGAGTCCTCACTTCAGTGTCTGGCACAGGTAGAGCATTTCACACATCTCTCGTGTAATTTGTTTTAGAAAACAGAAAAACTAGAGCTTGGAAGGAGAAAATAGCTTAAATGTAAATCTCTATGGATGTACCCACTCTTTGCTATGTATTTCTAATCTAGTTCTCATTTATATCTTATCTATTCTACACTTAAATATATTACATCATGATTAACAATGGATTCAACATCTTTTTAATATAAAATATAGTAAAAAGAAAGTCTAGCTATATTGCTTAAAGGAAACTATCTAAAAACTTTACTTTGTAATTGTAAAAATATCCAATTTACCATATAGATATATGCTCTTATGTGTAAGGACAATAGTATAAAAATCTTAGGAACAACCTAGCTATTGATCAATAAGGAGCTGGTTA
Source organism: Geosciurus inauris (assembly GCA_004024805.1). Taxonomy (NCBI): domain Eukaryota; kingdom Metazoa; phylum Chordata; class Mammalia; order Rodentia; family Sciuridae; genus Geosciurus; species Geosciurus inauris. The sequence goes on from PVHX01015344.1 coordinate 30,134, forward strand.
AGTAAATCACAATATAACCTTGCAGTGGAATACTGTATAGCCATACAAAATTATCACGTACTGATACTGGAAAATCTCCAAGGTATATTAAGCAAAGATGGTAAACTGCCAAGCAAAGAAGGCAAAGGGGAGAATGTTATATATAGTACACAATACCATCTAGTTTTTTTAAAAGTAGACAATGAGAAAAAAATAGGTATGTAGAATGAATATATGAATGTATGTACTTGTATATGCATTGACTTTTACTGAGAAGAATGTAAGAAACTGTAAACATTGACTATGTCTCAGGAATAGAACTGGGTGGCTGGGGGACAGGCACAGAAGACTTGTCAATGTGTACATTTGAGTTTTTTTTTTTAGTTGTTGATGGATCTTTATTTTATTCATTTATTGTTTGTATGTGGTGCTGAGGATCGAACCCAGTGCCTCACGCATGCTAGGCAAGTGCTCTACCACTGAGCCACAGCCCCAGCCCTACATTTGAGTTTTGATCTGTGCCAATATACTTCATATTTTTTTTAAAAAGTACAAATTATAGAGCACAATAAGCCAACTGAAAGGTCAAATTCTAACATACTGAGAACTGTACTTGAGTTCCCACCATAATGCACTGAATAGATTGAGAGTATTGCAATTTCAAGCTGTGTGTATTAAATGAATCAATGGGGGAAATAACAGACACCAGCCCACTCACAAGGCAAGGTTTATACTTAAGGTATTAAAAGGAAATACTTAGTTTAGCTTAAAATAGAAACCAAGACTGAATTCAAGTCAGGCAACATCTTGGGCGTATTACCTGTAATAAGCCCTGCCTTTAAATAAGTCATGTTGGAAAAATTTCTTAGGTTTTCAATTAGTTTCTTTCCCAGAGCCACCTCTCCCTCTTGGCTCTATGTTTCTTCAAAGTTACATATTAAGTCAAAGGGAAAATAGCAGTTAAATTCCTGAGGTTCCTCTTGTGAAAAACTTTCTTAGAAATGCAGTTACTTAATGATGTAATATATAGTCTCCACAGGATAATTTGTGCTCTATTTATATATGAAAGACATTACAGAACATATAAATATCAGTGAACTTTGCAGTTTACATACTGGACAATTTATACTCCAAACCAAACTCACGGTTGCCCAGACTTTTCACAAGAATTATTTTGCAGTAGCAAAATGACAAGACAGCTTACATGTTAGTGCCCAACACACTAATGCTTCATTGTATGCATCATAATAACGTCCATCAAACCCCACTCCCAGCAGCCCCACGTTACTCTCCAAAGCTTTCTAACGGGTGAAGTACACTTGAGTCAAATGGTCTCTCTGCAGGGATTAAGACCCACCCACTGCAGCATGCAGATTTAATCTACAGAATGCCAATCATACATACCTAAAATTAACAAAATTCTGTGGTGGCAACTTCTGACATGTTCTCCATAAATCTTGAAGTTTTTTGTCCTGATCCTGCACACTAATAAACAAAATTTTAGGTATAAAAATTTATTAAAACACATATTATTGACACCTGTACTTACATGCTGCTATAGATAGGACCTGGAGGTTCCCCATGGGCCCACGTGTTAATGGCTTGGTTGTCAGCATTACTGGGAGGTAGAGGGAGATTTAAGAGACAGAGCCTAGCTGGAGGAAGTTGGGTTACTGGGGGCATGTCCCTAAGGGAGCTAGTGAGACCCCAGCCCCTTCCCATCTCTTTCTTGGCTTCCCTGTAGCCATGAGGTGAATAGGCTTCCTCTGCTACAGACCCAAAGACAACAGGCTAAGCAACCATGAACTGGAACCTCTGAAACTGTGAGCCAAATAAACCTTTCCTGCTTTAAGCTAATTATGCCAGGGGTTCTGTCACAGTGATGGAAAGCTGACTAAAACATGCTACATTAATTACAGAGCTTCTGTCACTGTTTTCCACAGTGACAGCACAGACTTTGGAAAAAAAAAAAAACACCAGATCTGAAATTAAATACCAACTAACTCCCTATTTAACTCACAGCAGGAAGTCAACCTTACCAAGACTCAATATCCTGATCTGCAGAATAGGATCAGAGTGTCCATTATGCTGAACGGCTTCAAGGCCTCAAGGGAATAATCTTGCTAAACCCCTGAGACCAACACTTGGCACCTGGAGACAAGACATACTAAAGATTCTGTCTAGGCAATGTATACATTAGTAGGTGGTTTTATGAGTCCAGATTTCCTTATTCATGTGCAGCCTGGCCACAGCCTGGACAAGTGCCCAGGCACCTAGACTTCTAGAGATTTCTTCATTTTTAACCTGCTCCAAGGCTCCAAGCCAAGAAGCCCAATTCCGATGTGAGGCAGCTGCAATAGATCTTGTTCTACACTGTTCCAACACATAAACTTCCAGAGATACCAAAAAGGGATGGAGCAGAGCCCTAGAGCAAGTCAATTCTGCACACTAGGAAAGAGAGTACTAGAAGCTGACCATACTTTCTGGTGAGTTACAGGAAAGAGGTTAAATACCTTAGATGCCAGTCCACATGCCATCAGAACAGAGGCCATGTTGACATTTCTCAGCCATACAATTAACACAGTTAAGACAGACACCTCTTTCACAAAGGTATGTCCCTAAGAGTTTTGAAGTCTTAGAATAGAAACAAGAGTTGATATTAGGATGAATGAAAAAAGCCACCCAATAAAAGAAACTCTACCTCTCTCTCCACCTGGCACTGACTACGGGGTTCATTTAATTCAGTCCCAGGCTAAGCCCAGGCTGGGTTCCAAAGATCTGACAGCTTTAAGAACACTTGTCTCCACTTAAAAACCTCACCATCTGCCAGGGTAAAGTCTCTCATTCCACAATTACAGAGAAAAATTCAAACACAAAGATGTGGATGCAGTGACCTGGGATGGACTCAGCCTACCAAAGTGTAACTGATGAGAACAAATGGCTCACAGTCACCATAGCCTGCGTGACAGGAACAGTGACTGTGCCTGCAGATGGGGGAAAGGGAGAGCAGTGGAGGTGAGGTCTGCTCCTGTTCCCCTCAAAGGTGAGGACGCAGGCACCTTAAGTTAGGAAACTAGTCAGAACCCTGGGAGAAAGGCACCGTGGAGGCAGCTGGCTGGGCAAGAAGCTTCTAGATGCTTTAAATAAAGCTGTCCTGCTTATGACCAACGCTTGCTGGATATGCTGAAGCTGGGGGTGGAGGGGAAGGACACAGAACAGCCGGGGGTCAGCAGGTCTGGGTCAGGAAGCCAGCTCTGCTGACTTGCTACGACCCAGGCCCTGCTCCTTCCCAAGCCCCAGTCCCCCTGTCTCTAAAATGAGGACAGCAATAACATGAGCCTTTTATGATGCTAAATAAGGATTCCAGGGGGTACTGGGCACCAGTGAGTGCAGTCCTGGGCACATGGCAAACACTCAGCAAACTAACTACTGGTGCTAATAATGTTCCTGTTACATGGCTACACAGCTGAGCCTGTAGGCGGCTTGACAGGCACACTGCCACTCAGTCACGTGTGACGCCTGGCCCCAGTTACAGGGTTTTCTTCAATATAAAGGGGTTTTGAAATCAGCCAGTTCGTTAATATACATAAAATTAAAATCTTCAACCATATAAGTCATACAAATGTAAACCAATGCCTAAGCTGTGACTTTCCTGCAGTACTAACAGTAACACTCAATAGTTTTACTCTAATGTAAACAGAACTGGGACACTTTACTTGACGAGCATACTATTTTAATGTGACGATACCTGGGGGGACATAAGTTACAAGGGGCAAAACATTCCCTCATTACTCTCAACTACTGATTTCTTGAAGCTTACCTTGCAACTTGGGTCCACTCCTCATACAGATTAAAAGTCATCAGGGGTTCAGGCAATTCCCGCAAGTAGGACTTTAAAGCACCTGAAAGCGTTCACACTCTGAGTAGGCAAAGCAAGACCAGAAAGCTCTCTGGGCAGATTGTTTTGCAAATTGAAATTATCTCAATTACCATCTTCCAAGGTGTACAAAACACACTGTAATTTGCCGGGAGGCTGAGAGAATGCCATGCTCACAAAAGGCATCAGAGATCAGGAGAAAATAGGATGAACGTTAAAGCCACCCTCTAACAGCCAAATAGATGTGGGTTGTGAGGGTGAAAGAGGGAACATGAGTACATCTAAAAATATCTGCACCTTAAGCTCCCTTCACCACTGTTAATGGGTGGGGGGGCAAGACACAATAAAAAGGAGCAGAAGGGTTGTGTGTATCACATTATAATCAGGGAATTTTATCAGGATGACACTGTATCGTTTTGTCACTTAAACCTCTAACACTGGAGTCCTAAGTGATGCCCTCCACCACCTGCAGCGCAGCTCCCTCCCGGGTGGGCTCACCTGCTACAGCATGGGGGTCTGAGTAGAACTCATCCAGGTGAGAAGTAGAACAGTCCAAGGCAGCTTTCAGCTTCTTCAACTTGGAGGCCCCAGCCCCAATTCGGAAAAGGCCCTAAAGACAAAGACAAGCCGTAAGCATGTGCCCTCTTTATAGGGCAGTCTGGAGAGCAGAGAGGCCGAGGGTGCGCCGAGGGCTCAGCGACCGCAGAGGGAGCCCATTCCCTACCAGTGCCAGCGTGTTCGCCGTCTCCCCTCCAACGTGCCTGTGCCTATCAGAACTCCACCTGAAAGCTCTTTCACGTCCACAAAGTTTATGCTTCCACAATGCTGACCGCTATGGATTTTCTAAATATAGTAAGTTTTTAAAAAGAATTTACTGGTAAGACATGCCAGATAGTCACTTTCTCTGCCCTAAATGTGACTTTGGAGAAAAACACATAAAGTGTCAACCAAGAGACGCAGGCGCATGAAGGATACTGGACCGGAGTTAGAAGACAGCGCAGGGTCCAGCCTCGGCACTCCTGCCGACTCTTCCCTGTGGGCTGTCCTGGGCACTGCGGCAGGTTCAACCGCAGCCCTTCCCTACCGAAGTGACCACCAAAAATGTCTCCAGACCTTGCAAACGGCACCTGGAGAGCAGAACTGGCCTCAGATGAGAAGCAGCTGCCTGAGGCACTCAAAGTTGAGGTCCTGCTATAAGAAGTAAACAGGAGGAGGCTCCTGGGTGGCCTTGATCTGGGCGCTGATTGTATGAGTCAGTTTATTCTGTGAAAACTGACCAAGCTGCTCACCTACAACAATGCACACTTTTCTGTTTGTTATATATCGATAAACGTTTTTTTAAAAGAAAAAAAATGGCTTGCACTTTGCTTCCAGCTCTGCCCAGGCGTGAACTCCCTGCTTAGTTCCTGGGGATTTTTATTTTTTTGTAATGATACCATAAAATATATAAATGTTCCCTCTTCAAAAAAAATTGCATAGAACTATACAGATGTTAAGATTCTTGCTATAGATGCTTACTTTTAAAAACTAAAGCTCAAGCTGGGTGCGGTGGTGCAAGCCTGTAATCCCAGCAATTAGGGAGGCTGAGGCAGGAGGATCGCGAGTTCAAAGCCAGCCTCAGCAACGGCGAGGCCCTAAGCAACTCAGTGAGACCCTGTCTCTACATAACACACAAAATAGGGCTGGGGATGTGGCTCAGTGGTCGAGTGCCCCTGGGTTCAATCTCCAGTACCAAAAAAAACCCCCAAAAAACAAAAAACTAAAGCTCAGGGAAGCTCTGATCCGTTCATGCATCATGAAATCCATGAATGCAAATCATGAACAGTTTAAAATGAAACAGGACAGGAAAAGGTCAGAGTATGTAAGAAGCAGAAAAATGTGAAAGTGCTTCACTTGTTATACAGAGTAGGGTTTGATGTACAGGGTGTGGATTTAAAATGTTGGCCGTGGTGACAAAATTTGAAAACACCACTCTATACAACACCGGAAGTGGCTGTGTAATAAAAGTGGTAGGGCAAGGGTGGCATCGTGCTCTGGGCAGAGGAGAGGGCACACAGACCTGGCCTGCAGCCCGGGCACCCTCACCTCCTCCTTCATGCCCGTCTCCAGGAGCAGCATGACACAGGCTTCGATGGGAAGCGCGATCTCACGCCCGCTCCGCTTTAGGTGTTCTTCCAAAGGCGTCCCAAAGGCCGGTTTCTCTGCCCACTTATCTAGAGCAGCAAACACGTCAGTAAGAAGCTGGCAACAGCACACATCACCATCATGTTCTCCCCAAACTAGCAAAGGGGACTTTCTAGCAGATTGGCAGCAGGGGCTTTGGGAAAGGGGAAACACTTGTGCTATTTGTTTTTGTGATTTATTGTTCACCAGAGGACAGGCTACGTGCCAGGCTAGGGCAGCCTCTTGTGGAACAGAAGCTGTGAGCACACCTACACGACACCCACGACAGGATGCCCAGCAGGAGCGACAACGATGCCCTTGCCCCTGTACCATATGATGTCAACACACAGTGGCCGGTGGCCTTGCATGAAAACGGAGGATGCACCTGAACATACTGTTTTCACTGAAAAGAAGCATATTCTAGCCACGCGAAGCAGCACTGGCCTCCCAGCTAGAGGAGAAACAGACTCATTGAATGTGAGAATGAAAACCATCTCTTAAAATGTCAAACATGAGTCAAGCACTTCTTTCACCAGAGACGGTCAGGCGAACTCGTGTCAGATGCGACATCTCCACGACAGGCAGAGCTTCAGACGCATTCCCAGACAGGCCCAAAGCATTCTGAGTGGAAACACCACACCACCTGTGGCTCCCAAGCGGCACAGGCCCAGGCTGCCGTGACTGCAGTACAGCAGTATTTCATTTTACTTTAGGTCACATGCCCTGCTTCATTCCACAACAGATTTGAGGCAGCTTAGCAGAAATACATACAATAAGGCAGTCAAATAGGAAGAATTTAGAAAATGGATACACTGAATGAGAGTAAGAAGGATCTGGCTGGCTCGGCCTGCCTGTGGGAGCGGCCGAGATCTACAGCTGTCTAGGACGCACACAAAGGTCCAGGAGGGAAAGCCGGCTGGTGGAAAATGCTCAGAGAAGCACTCGGTTCTGTCCACCCTGCTCAGCACTCTCAACAGGTATTGTTCAGTCACTCTGCTGTGGAAGGCTGGTGTGAGGAAGGCACTGACTGGCTCTAGACACTGTCTCACACCCTCACCGACCTCACGGCAGGGGACAGGGCATCACACCATCTGAATACAGGGGAAGGAAGAAACCAAATCCATGGGCCTGAGAGCTCACGACAGTTAAAAACCAATGGAAGAGCAAGTGGGGGACAGACTGAAGAGAAGAGGCAGGGCAGGAGGTGTGGACAAGTGCCAGGAGCCAGCCACTCGCCACCCTCAGAACTGTAGGAGCCCTTCACCTCTGGACTAGCCCAGTCCAGCTTCAGGGGAAATTCTAATAGAAAAAGCATCTGGGGGGACTGGCCCTTCCGAGAAGACAGAGCTCTAAGACAGATATCTCCTGGGAGGCTCGTCCTTTTGTCTGAAGAAATGAGTCAGAGAATGGCCACAAGAGCCCTCTCCTGGGGGATAAACCAGAATCATCAGGGAGGACCAGCCATCACCTCCACCATGTGCCCAACCCTGAGATGCTGAGAGGTGGACAAGCTCCCATCATCAGCTGGAACTTTCTAGTAAACACTGAACAGAGCATGCCCCACCCCTCACCCTGGTGTAATGTGGGCAGTGAGTGCAAGTGAGAACACTGCCCTAGAGACAACTCCCAAGGCAAACTCCAGTGCCAAGTGCTGCCCTCTCAAACAACAGGTCTACTATGTGCCAGGCACTGCAGTGGACACCCACATTGACAGGGACTCCTCCTGCATGACAGCAATCAAATTGTGAAGAAAATACAAGACATACATGGAAACATGTAACAGTCACTAACAAGACACGACAGCTTTGCGAAGTCATGGCAGGTCTATGGTACAGATGAGGGTTGAAAACACAATTGTCTACAGGGACCAGCCAGCCAGCCAGGTGCATGAACCAGGCTGGACAGCCGTGCTCTGCGAGGGGCAGCAGCCACTCCTTGGGGCCAGACCAGTGTCTCCACACAGGAAAGCATACCCAGTATCACCAGATCTTCTAAACTTCCAAGAGAAGCCAACAATCAGGACTGCTGCATGAAAGCATATGGTTTTTACATGATGGCAACTAATTTTTAAATTAAAACATTTTTTTTTAAATGAGATGTGGTTGTTTGCGACTTCTGGGACAGACCATCAACATGAGAACAATTCAGGAGACAAAGTGTTCACTGTCGGCTTCAGTGGTCAGAGGAGGTTCTCAGAATGAGCGAGCTGGGAAGGGGCTCCTCAGACAGGTGGGAATTAACAGGCCAAGAGCAGGCAAGCACATCTCGGGAGGGCAACAGCCTGAGAAAAGACCTGGACCATGAGTCTGGGAACTTAGAATTCGTCCCAACACTCCCACTAAGGAGAGGACAGTACACAGCAGAGGAGGGACCAGTCAGGACAAAGAGGAAGGCAGAGCACAGAGTGAAATGGACGGAGCCCAGGAGGCAGGTGAGAGCTGGGAAGTGGCGCCCGGCTTCAGAGTGGGATGGTCTGGAGAAGGTGGCAAGGGGACAAGGAGTCAGACCCCTGAGGTGGAGGGAGGCGGTGTCAGATGAACAGAAGCTTAAGATGCAGGGGAGGGGATTCCCAGGAAGAGAGAGCAAATGGGGAAGAGAAAGAAGAACCCAAGAGCAAGTACAGACCTCAGCAAGGCGGACTCTGCAGTGGGCACAGAGTGAAGAAAGAGCCCCACCAATGGAAACAAACAGGGGACAGGAAGAAAGAAATTCTAACAAGGAAGAGATGCCCAGGACATGCCAAATGCCAGCATCTGGCAAAGGGTCCTGGGAATTTTTTATATCTATATATATAAATTTTTTTTTTTTAAATAGCCGAGCAGGGTGGACTCCATACTGCAAAGGGCTAGGGGCGAGAAGGTGGTGAGAACACGGGGTGGTTGGTAGAGAGGAGTCAGTCTACAGAGAAAAGAAGGAGGTCAAGATTAACAGGGTGCAGTGTCAGGACAGGCAGGTCCCCATAACCATCAGAGCACTGAATGGTGACATGGAGCCCCCAGGAGCATGGGGAGCTGGGGTCAAGTTATGTGATTTTCCCATAGCAAGAACACTGAGTCTTTCTGAAAACAGCGAAGACAGGGAAAGAGGAGACAGGACTAAGATGAGAGCTGGTACAATGACAGGCAGAGGCGGACAGGCTGAACTGCGGCCTGCTGAGGGGTGGCCTTAAGAAGCCGGGCCACGCGTCCCTCAGTGCTGTGCCTCCCGCCCACCAGCCTCCCACATTCCATCCAAGGCTCTCCCTGCCCCCACGTTTCTGATGTCTCTCTCTAGGAAAACCCAGAAAGGGGCTGCCAGAGAACCCCATCTTCTCAAGTGTGCTCAGCCAACTCCTTCCAATCAGACTCAGCCACTCAGAGACTGGAACGATGGAGTCTACCATGTGCCCCATGCAGGGCCCAACCCACAGTGGCTATCTCATGAACACATGCTCTTGGTGTCCTGAGCTTGCCCAGCAAGTCTATCCCTTAGAAGACTGAAAGCTTGCTGCAGTGACTCAGTACCATCATCCAGGAACTGGGAAATCAGATCATTTAGGAAATGAGGGCAGCTTGTCCTGTGAAGGGCCGAGTGATCAGGTACCTGAGACTGCCTGTTAAGATAGAGAATCTTCTAATTCCATCATCATCTGAAAACTTTCAGGCTCAAAGCCAGAACCTGTGGCAACTCGTGAAGTTCAGGGGAAACGACAGTTTCCTTGAGGGTGTCTGTGTGCACACCCACAGAGCACCAACACCCTCAACTATCACAGGGTCCACCATCCTCAGTACCCGGCCTGATCCCCTTTCAGCTCAGAATTGACAATTCTGCAGAGGGAACCAAAAGCTCCACGCGTCTGGCCTACACCACAAGCAAAGCAGTCGGCCCTCTGTGTACGCGGGTTCTGCATTTGCAGATTCAACCACCTACAGACTGAAAATAACCAGTGTGTGTGTAGGGAACCCTGCTCTGAACCAAACAGGTACAGACTTGATTTTCTTGTCATTCATTATTCCTAAATAATACAACTATTTTTTCGGTGTTTATATTGTACTATGTATTACAAGTTATTCAGAGATTATTTGAAGTTCATGGGAGAATGTAGGTAGGCTATATGCAAATACTACATCGTTTCACTTAAGGGATCTGGGTCTCTGAAGGGGGTCCTAGAGCCCATGTCCCCATGGAAAGCAAAGGGTGACTGCTGAGTACTAGATGCAAACATGACAGAGCAGTTTCTGCCTCGACAACTTCTGCTCACGCCTGCTGGCAAACCCTCCGATGGTAAGAGAGAGAGGTAGAGTCAACGCTTTAGGGAGAAAGACTAAAAGCTTAACACGCCCAACCTAACAGCACACATCAGGGGGAGGCCAAACCACGCATGACCTTGGGCATGTAATCTGCCACCTGCTTGAATAAATTGGCAAAAAATCAGTGCTGATACAAACAAGAGCCTTCAGAAAAGACAGAGAGGGTGTGAAAAGAGCAGTCGGGGTCTTCGTCACACTTGGTGACTCACAAGGTACCATCAAAGATTGGCTTGTACAATTCTCTCCTGGAAAGTCTAAAATAAACTTTCCCCAGAATGGATGCTTCTGGAGTCACAGGGCCAGAACCAAGCCCAACAGGACAATGACTGATTTGGAAAAGCAGAATTAGATGCTAGGATTCTTCAAGCCCACAGAAGACAGAAAAACATACACACACTCCCCAAGGAGGCCAGTGTTATCTTCAGCTGAAGGTTTTAGAAGAATAGCAAATGTTCCATTAGTATGTTAATTTGGGTTTGGAAGAAATTAGAGAATGCAGCAAGAAAGATGAAATTATGCTGGGAAATAGTACCCTCCTAGGCAGAGAGGCTTCATCCAAAGGCAATGCATGCAAGGGAGTCAGGGCAAAGAAGAGAGGCAGAAGGGGCAGAGGCAGGAGGCATCGCCGCACGCAGGTTACGTTACCTTGATGGGCTCGCATTTCGGGAAGGGCCTTTTCTAAGACTGCTAATGCTTTTCTATGGTAATCTGCTTGGGCTTCTAATAACTGAGAACAGACCCACATTCAAAAACAAAAGTCACGTTAGCATTGGATGGACACACACAATGGCTGAGCAAACTAAAAACGAACTCTTTTGCAAAAAAGCTAAGGTGATTCAATTTTTTACAACATGTTGATACTTTGTCAATGGGAGGTACTTACCGTAACAAAGAATTTGCCAAACTCCCCTTCTTTGGCCATGAAGTTGTACATGTCTGCTGCAAGTTGATCCTGGGTGAGAGAAGATTTGTCATTGAAAAGAAGTGAAAGAAAATGGTAACTGAGGAGAGTCTGAGTTCTCAGACCAAAAGATAATGAAAAGAGGCACAGGCTGCTGTCTATCAGCTAAGTATACAAGCACACACAGGCACAACAAAAACCCAGGAGTGGACTGCTGTGCAGAGACCTCCAGGGCATGCTGTTCAGATGCCATCAGGAAACAATAGCACAAAGCACTGCTCAGGGCACATCACCATCTGAGGAAAAGGAGGAGAAAAGAGTAGAGAAAAGATCACATTGCTTGTGATCCTTGCAATCTGGGAGGCTGAGGCAGGAGGATCACAAGTTTGGGGCCAGCCTCAGCAACTAAGCGAGGCCTTCAACGCCTAAGCGAGACCTTGTCTCAAAATAAAATATAAAAGGGACTGGTTAAGTGTCCCTGGGTTCAATTTCTAGTATCCCCCCAACTCCCCAAAAAAGAAAGAAGAAAAAGTATATTTTTATTGCCATATGCAGGTATGTCTGGAAGGTTGGGCATGGTGGTGACCCTAGTAATCCCACCTACTTGAGAGGCTGGGGCAGGAGGATCCCAAGTTTGAGGCAGCCTAGGCAACTTAGTGAGACCCCATCTCAAAGTAAAATTTAAAAGTCTAGGGATGTAGCTCAGTGGTAGAGCCCTTGCCTAGCGTTCATAAGGCTGGAACTTAATTCCTAGGACTGAAAAAAACAACAAATCAAAAAAATCTGGAATATGGGGCTGGGGTTATGGCTCAGTGGTAGCGTGCTTGCCTAGCATGCGTGAGGTACTGGGTTTGATCCTCAGCACCACATAAAAATAAAATAAAGATATTCTGTACACCTACAACTAAAAAATAAATATTTTTTTAAAAAAAGAGTAATTTTTTTAAAAAAAATATGGAATAAAAACCAAAATATTAGAAAGAGCAGTTTTCTTCTGTTAGGCAGGAGGAGGAGAAAGGTGAAAAGAAAGACTTCACTCCTCATTGCATACTGTTTTGTACTTTTCAGTATTTGAACTAATATAAATGAATAACTTATATAAAATGAAATAATACATTAAAAAGTGACAGATTAAGGCTGGGGATAGAGCTCAGTGGTAGAGTGCTTGCTCTGCATGCACAAAGACCTGGGTTCAATCCCCAGTACCACAAAAACAAACAAAAAAGTGACAGATTAGGCAATTGGATATACACTTCTAATCTTCTTATGTTTATATACACATATGTACATGGATTCTACATGTATAGGAATTCATTGTATGTAAGAAAAACTTACATACATTGGAAAATGTAGCTTGAATGTTTTGAATTTTTAAAAATGTACTACCTTCTATTTTTGACATCAAGGTGCACAAATTAATGTGAAGACTCTTTCATTTATAATAAACCTGGAAATGCCAGTCATATGTAACATCCTTTAGAATCTCTTGGGAAAGCAAGAGAGTACGTTTCCTGAGCCCACTGCATAACCCCTTCCCCTACTGCCCCCAAAGAAGAGAGAGAAGGAAGAAAAGAAAAAAAGAAACAAAAAGTCAGAAAGCTCAGCATGAATGGAAGCTGGAAATGACCTAGGTGGATCTATGCCACCATGGTGACCAAGGTGTGTGAACCTGGCTGTCACATGGGGTCAGCAAAAATGAAGCCCAAAGCATGGTGAGGCAAGGAAGCAGAGCAGACACATTACACACAAAGATAAGATTCCTGAAGAACTACCCTCAACAGAAAGGAGGTCAAAACAGCACATGGAAATCTTAGGGAAGTGTAAGTGTTGTGCATTGGGCTCTGAATCAAGGAAAGAAAAACAAAGCCCATGACATTTCAAAAACATACCTGCTTTTTTGGTATTGGAGATTGAACTCAGTGGAACTCGACCACTGAGCCACATCTCCAGCCCTATTTTGTGTTTTATGTAGAGACAGGGTCTCACTGAGTTGCTTAGGGCCTCACCTTTACTGAGGCTGGCTTTGAACTCGCAATTCTCCTGTCTCAGCCTCCCTAAGTGCTGGGATTACAGGCTTGTGCCACCACGCCCGACTAACATACCTGCTTTTATGGCCTAGGAAATTCCAAACTGAAAAGGTTTGATTAAAAATAGATCTGAGCCTATAATCCCAGCACTTTGGGAGGCTGAGATAGGAGAATCGTGAGTTCAAAGCCAGCCTCAGCAAGGTGAGGCACTAAGCAACTCAGTGAAACTCTGCCTTTAAATAAAACACAAAATAGGGCTGGGGATGTCGCTCAGTGGTTGAGTGCCCCTGAGTTGAATTCCTGGTGCCCCCCCCAAAAAAAATCTGAGCTGGACACAGTGGTGCATACCTATGATTCTAGCAACCTAGGAGGCTGAGGCAGAAGGACTGCATGATCAAGACTAGCTTCAGCAACTTTGTAAGCCTCTAAGCAACTTAGTGAGAACCTATCTCAACAGAAAGTGGGGGGGGGCTGGAGATGTGGCACAGTGAAGCACCCCTAGGTTCAATTCCAGTACCAAAAAAAAAAAAAAAAGAACTGAACTGGTAATAAATACTCTCCAGGACACTCATTCTCAATCCCTAGGAGTCTCACAGATAAAGCCCCTCTTAAAATGAGCTCACAATACAAAATTACAAAATACATAAGAAATCAATCCACCATAAGCAAATGCCCACCACTTTCAAGGAGCACTTCAGAAAATGGAAAAATGAAATTAATGTAAACTATTAAATAAGATTTGAAGGATTAGAACTTTAGAAAAATATAGTCAACAAAATTCCAAACTTAATGTTAACCAGATCAGACATAGCTAAAGAGAGAATAAATGAAAAAGAACCTAGATCTGAGGAAATTGCCCAGAAGATAACACAAAAAGACAAGGAAACAAAATATTTTTCTAAATTTTAGCCATGTGAAATACTGACAAGTCATATTGTCAACTCTGAGAAAGATAAATATTAGCCCAGACTCCTCAAATCTCCACCAAATGTATGTGCAATAAGCACCCAATATGCAGGATGCAGTCAGACCAGATATGAAATAGACTGCTGGAAAGCTAGTGGACATGTGTTCTTTTAAATAGCAATGACCAGTGTGATATTATTTTATTAGAAGTGTTTATTTGAATATACTCTTTTCAAATGCAAAGGCTCTGGCATGACTTTGTGAGATCAGTTTTCAATTCCACCCACAATATTATTTTAAAGTTTATCACAGTTAACAGATCAAGATTTACTAACTTGGGGCTGGGGATAGGGCTCAGTTGGTAGAGTGCTTGCCTTGCATGCACAAGGCCCTGGGTTCAATTCCCAGCACTACCAAAAAAAAAAAAAAAGATTTACTATCTTATTTTCTTTTTCTTTTCTTTTCTTTCTTTTTTACTGGCAACTAAACCAAGGGCGCTTTACCACTGAGCTATATCCCAATATAACAGTCCTAACACTATCTATCTGTTTTTGGAAAATGATGAATAAGAGTAGGAAAAGTCTACATCAATGATCCTTATATTCACTGAAGGCCAGTTTTTTACTATTTCAAATAGCATTTGGAATAAACATCTATCCTCTATGCATAGAGAGTAAGATCACTTAACCATCTAATTAATCTGGAACTTAATTTATTTTTTGAATTAAAAAAATGTTTTTGGTATTTTTTTGGTATGGGGCTTGAATCCAGGGGTGCTTTTATAACCCTAGTCCTTTTTAATTTTGAAACAGGGTCTAAGTTGCTGAGGCTGGCCCTGAACTTGAGATCCTCCTGCCTCAATTTTCCACATCACTGGGATTACAAGCATGCACCATTGCATTTGGCTAAATCTTACAATATCTGTTCTAGAAAATCTATACAATTTCACGAATGCATTTTTATACGTATTGTGTAGTTTTAATTATTGTAACTTTATATAATGTCTTGGAATGATTTTCTCTTTCTTTTAAAATTGTATTCTTTAAATAAGCTTAGTCAAGTTTTTTAAAATACCCCAGTTGAATACTTTTTTTTTTTTGTACTGGAAATTGAACTCAGGGGCACTCGACCACTGAGCCACCTCCCCAGCCCTATTTTGTGTTTTATGTAGAGACAGGGTCTCACTGAGTTGCTTAGTGCCTCACCATTGCTGAGGCTGGCTTTGAACTCGCGATTCTCCTATCTCAGCCTCCCTAAGTGCTGGGATTACAGGCTTGAGCCACTGAGCCTGGCTCATTGAATACTTGATGTTTTATATTGATTATAAAATAGTGTAGGCTTGGAAAATAAAAAAAATAAAACTTTTAATATCATTCAGAGTATTCTGATAGGAGTTATGTAAACCATTAAATAATTTGCAATATTTGACTTTTATTCATCATTTGTAAAAAAACAAAAAACTGACATATGTATTACATTTACTAGGGAATTCTTGTACCTTGCACTGTTCTACTTTATTTCCAGCTTCATCCATTTCTTCCTTCAGGGTATCTATTTTTGACGGAAGCCCCTGAAAGTTGGTTCCTGAAGATTTGTGAGCTTGGTTCCACCTGCAAAACAAAAGGTTGCCAGTCTCTGAGAATTGGCTATACATGCTCAACTTTATGCCTTCCCCCAAACTGATTGTATCTGGGATGGGATCAGCACCCAAGACAGCTGCTTCTTTTGAGTTTATCTTCTAAGAAAAGCAGCAGGCAAAAACAGACATTAGCTTCCCCCATGCCAGGATTCCCCCACTGCAGGGGGTAGCAGTCTACTCTAAGCATAATCAAACTCATCTGTTCACACAAACTCCTGTGCTGGAAAGCCATCCGTGATTCCCCTTTCCTGCAGTGCCCAGTTGTGGAATTCTTGCTACAGAGTATCTTTTGCTCTTCTGCTTTGATCTGGAATGTTCCCTGTGACCCTAGGAACCAAACCTTACTCTTGAGGACTACTTATGATATATTCTTTTACCATCTTGACCTCAGATTATTTTTAGTTCTGGTAAAAGCCAAAACTTCAAAAATATAGTTACGAGAGCAGGAGAAACACATGCAGTACCAGCAGGGGGGTAGGTGAAGGAGAATAATCACAGACCAGGTTTTTGGTTTTCAAATGTGCTTGGACCTTCTGTTTGTATATGAATACTTCTGTTGCTGTGTAAAGTTCTAACACTTCAAATCTGAACACAGATATTATATAGATGCAGCATGAAAACCCCGTTAGCAACTTCCCAGACTGCTGCACTGCCCCCGAAACAACTTGTGTCCACTTCCTGCTCGCAATAAGATACACCAAAGTGCTTCAGCAAGTCTGCCAAGGCAACACTGGCGATGCTGTTTCAGAAGCACATGGACTTCAGAGTCTGCCCTGCTCAAGTCTGGAGAGTGGCTCCAACTGAACTACCTGTGACCTAGTTAGTGACCTAATCTCTCTCAGCCTCTAGTGCCTCACTGGTAAGACAGATGATGAACACTGTCTGCTTTGCAGAACTGCTATAAGGGGGGCAGGAGAAATCAAACACAGGTGTGTATACAATGGATTCCTGCTCACCATTAGTTCTTATCATTTCCCTATAGAGAAAAGTAGTAAAAGAAAAGAAGAAACATTCAACTGTTCCCATTTCTCCAACATCTACTTTGGTTAACAGAGTGAATAAGACCACAAATGTAAGATCAAGAATCAGTGTTGAGCCGGGCGCGGTGGCTCAAGCCTGTAATCCCAGCACTTAGGGAGGCTGAGACAGGAGAATCGCGAGTTCAAAGCCAGCCTCAGCAACTCAGTGAGACCCTGTCTCTACATAAAACACAAAATAGGGCTGGGATGTGGCTCAGTGGTCGAGTGCCCCTGAGTTCAATCTCCAG
>PVHX01015345.1:0-23805 GCA_004024805.1 Geosciurus inauris
GGGGGTGCACAGGGACAAGCAGCGTGTGGGACGGCACGTGGGGTGGACGGGGACAAGCAACATGTGGGACAGTACGGGGGTGCACAGGGACAAGCAGGACGTGGGATGCATATTTCTTAAGGGATGATACTTGTGAATTTTCCAGAATTGAAGAAAAATGAAGTGCACAAGTTCTCTGAATCAGGAAGCAGGACTATTTATAAGCATAATTTAAATTAACTCAAAGCCAAATCCATTTCTGGACGTGTCATAGAAAAATGCAGGACTTTGAGACCAAGACAAAGCTTGAAAGACAGCCAGTGTTCTGACCTAGCCTGAGGATGCCCTCTGCAGGGGACGGCAGGATTGGAGAAGAGTGAGACAAACTGCCAGCCCAGAACTGCATGCTGGCTGGACAATCACCCCAGGGTAGGCCTTCCAGCTGAGCCAGGCCCTGAGCTTCTGTGCAGAAGCACCTCTGGCAGGAGCGTCTCAGCACACACTTGAGAAGGAAAAGTGGCCCCAAAAGAAAGGCCTCAAGTTACAGCCAAACAGCTGAGAAAACAGGTGGCAGCACTCTAGAAAACACCCACCACAGAGCCTGTCCATGGTGCCCATCACGAAGTTTAACTGTATGTTGATAAAAGGTTCAAAGGTGAAACCTAAAAACAGGCCAACAAGATATCAAGATGGGAAGGGTGGAATCCAGTGCTTTAGGAGAGACCGTGAATATTGAGAGGTTATGTCAATGCGAGCGGTCCCACGACTTCGAAAGGAGCCACTGGCAGAGCAGAGAGCACCTTCCTTCTACAACAGCAGAGGGGCCAGGGCAAGAACAAGATTCACACCCACTGAGAAAAACAGGAAAGCCAGGTGCTGCGGAGGTGCACGTCTGTGATCCCAGCACCCTGGGAGGCTGGGGCAGAAGGACATAATCAACCCCCAAGGCCTGCTCTTGGGTGATTGTCCAGCCAGTGTGCAATTCTCGGCTGGCAGGAAAGACAAAAAAAAAAAAAAACAACTGAACAAACTACATAAAATGTGAGAAACTACTGCAAAAACACCAGAAATAGCCAGGCGCGGTGGCTCAAGCCTGTAATCCCAGCACTTAGGGAGGCTGAGACAGGAGAACCGCGAGTTCAAAGCCAGCCTCAGCAACAGCGAGGCGCTAAGCAACTAAGCAAGATCCTGTCTCTACATAAAAAAAAAAAAACACAAAATAGTGCTGGGGATGTGGCTCAGTGGTCGAGTACCCCTGAGTTCAATCCCCAGTACCAAAAAAAAAAAGACCAGAAATAATAACTGTAATGAACTAATTCATCAGCTGACAATTGTCAGACTTATTTTAGAATATCAGCAAAATATTGTTTCCAAGAGATATTCCCCACATTTAAGGATGTAGAAAGATAAAAGAAAAAGACTCAAGCACAGTGGCACACACTGTAATCCCAGCAACTCAGGAGGCTGAGGCAGGAGGATCACAAATTCAAGGCCAGCCTTGGCCACTTAGCAAGACCCTGTCTCAAAAGAAAATAAAAAGGGCTCAGGATGCGGCTCAGTGATAAAGTACCCTTGGCTCAATCCCCAGTACCAGGAGGAAAAATAAAGAATAGAAAAAGATACACTGAGTATCAAGAATAAGCTAACTTCACCATGTTAATATTAGCCAAAATAGACAGTAAGGCAAATGAAGCAAGGGTCAGTCCTTAATAAAAGTTTCAGAAAGATACAGAAATCCTTAACTTACATGTACTTAGTAAAACTGTACCAAAATATATAAAGAAAAAATCAATAGAACAAGTGAAAATAGAGAAATCTACTTACAGTGGGAGACTTTAGTATTCTCAATAACTGAGTGCCAGTAGAAAAACATTTTAAATGCTAAGGTTATAAGAGTTCAATGCAATTAGTTAGCTTTTCTCACTTTTTCTCAATCATAAATGAACATACAAAAATTAACCATATAAGAGATCACAAAAGAATCTCAACGCAAGAATACATATAAAACAACCATATTTTACTTTTCACTGATGTTCCAACCAGGGAGAAAAGACTGCACATCAACCTCAGAATTTCTGAAAACCAACAAAAGATTAAGAGAAAGCTGAATCCTTACAAGAACACCTTCTGGGAAGGTTGCAGCAAACTCACGGCTTCATGTGAAAAGCCAGAACTGAAACCAAGTAATGCAAATGCTACGTTGATTTAACTCGGCCAGCTGCCAGAGTCAATAGACATGAGCAAGGTCACCCCAACGCCAGCAGACAACACCGCTGTCTGAGGCGACTGAATGATGTACCCAAGGTCCACCCTGGGGACAAAAGAGCACAGAAAATGAGCACTGACCAAAGCCCCCACCATCTAACCTGTGCTCCTGACCTAAGTCAAATAAATACTAAGGAATCCCTAAAACAGTATTGCAAGCAAAAACAGACCCACTAAAGCAAAGAAGCCATTCAATGTTGTAGGCACAGCTGTCTCTCTCTCTCTCTCTCTCTCTCTCACACACACACACACACACACACACACACACACACACTTCCAAGATGATGTATTCCATTTTTCAAAAATTGCCATTTAGGGTAAAAACTGACCAAAAGCAGATTGTCTACTTGATTATTGTTGCAAAGAATATATCGGGTTTTCTAAAAAGTCTTCTTTGATAGATAACTGACATCATCATCTGATACAACGAAAATTCATGCAGAGAGGGCCTTCAATGAACAGGCCTGACAGGCAAGAGCCTTTTCCTTCAGGGAAAACACTGTTTCATGAATGTTTCTTCCTATACAGTGGCTGTCCACCCGAAAAACTAAAAGCAAAACTGCTTCTCTAGAGTGACAGAGGGCCAGGCCACCACCTTTGTTCTGCAGAAACCAGCAGCCTGGGACCCCTTAGTCTGAAACACACTGGTTTCCCCGCCCGGGGTCTGGTGACACAGCAGTTCAAGACTGTGGCCAGCCCCCAGCCCAGGCCTCCCTGTCAACAGGCTCTGCAAACGTGTGAGGATGCTGTGCTGGCCCCCACGCTGCGGCGGGCACCCTGGGAAAGTATACACCAGGCCCATTTTCCACTGGTGTGTGCTTTGACAACCAGAGCACAAGCACCACGACAGTAAAGCCACGGCTCTGTATTAGTGCTGAAAACGCCCGCGCAAGCTCTGGACGCTCTGGGAAGCGTGGTCATGCTGTGAGCAATACCCTGGTGAGTCTGGATCACCCAGAGAGCAAGAAGACACTGAGAGGCAGCAGAGTGAGCACCTCCGTGATGCAGGAGGGTCACACCAGGGAAGAATCACTAATTCCCAAAAAGGACACGCTGCTTCCCAGAGAGCAGATGCCCACCAGTGCCTGAACTCAGAAGCCACACTACTGCCAGCCAGGGACACTCCTGCCCAGCCCTTCACGCCATAAGTGTACTGCTGTGACCAAGAACTCCCATCAGAAATACAGAAGGGATGTTTCTGTGAACACAACGCTCTATCTAGAAAGCCAGGGTGAAGGCAAGCCCTTAAAACTTCCCACCTATTTAGATGGAGGCAAGAAGCTGCACACCCTGGACTGGGGCAGGCAGGCATGGAAACAGCAGTTCACACTCGACCTACACAAGCATCTCTGTTCTTCTACTAAGAAACTAAGACGGGAAATGGTGCCTGATGGGAACCACTCATGGAAAGCTGAACAGAAGTGGGAGACTGACTCAGGAATACCCTGACCCTCCAGTACAGAGGGACGGCAATAAAACTGTAACAAGTGGCAAAGGCAGAACCACTCTGCAGACACAGCCCTGACTTTGTGCCAGTCACCTACCTGCTCTGCCAGTATTCAAATGTACGGAAGCCACGGCCCCGCGGGGTGGGAACGGCCCCCTGGCGTTCTACCGGTTCTTCATTAACTGCTCAGCACGTAAGGGTCTAGCTCGCACTCACAGAAGACAGGGGGTATGCAGGGTGCAGTCTCTGCCACCAGCCAGGCCTGGCCCACATGCAACCCACCCTATCCCTGCTGTGCAGCCCTGACGAGCCATGACCCTCAGGGAACAGCACTGCCTCGTCTGTGAGCCTCAGGCCTGCAGTGAAGATGGAGCAGCCAGGACAGGAGGCACACTCTGAGTGCGGGCTCTCCCACACAGGCCACCGAGCAAGCGGTCCTTCCTCTTCTCGCCCCTCTGGTTCTTAGATGGTGCTTCACTGATGACCCAAGATGAAACAGGCAGAAAGCTGTGAGTTGAACAGGGAGTGCAGTCTGCCAGGTCTGCATCAACTCCGAGCTCGGAGACCCAGCCCACCTGCAGCCCTTCCAGGCTTCCCAGCACTGCCTGCCCTGCTCACTGCTGAGAACACCAGAGACGCACCTGCAGGTGACCCTCACCCAGGTCCTGTCCAGCTTCACCTCTAGCCAAATGAAGCACACTGGCACCTAATGAATAAGTGAGCGTCGATCTAGGCATCCACTTGTGTGCCAAATGGGCAAGTCCATTTGATATTGTGAAAAGAACAGGACACTGGCTAGACCTCAATGGTTGGCTTTCTTGCCAGTGACCCATGTGTGTTCCTGTGAAAGCAGAGAAAAGGGTGACGTGCCAGCCTCAGCTGAAGCAAAGGTGGGACACGCCCCTCTGCAACGTGGGGTCTGAGCAGCACCACAGCACTGTCCTGGCACTGCCCTGCCAGGAACCCACACCCATGACAAGACGGGACACACTGCCACATCTCCTCCCCGTGACAAGATGGGACACACCTCCTCCTGTGAACACCTGGCCTGCAGACTTGTGCCGACCATCGTGGCTGCCTCTTCTCCCTGGGTTGAAGCAACAGAACCCCCTCCTCCAGAAACACCCATCAACACCACCCCCACACAGACCTCCCGGCAGACACGGGGTGGAGAGGGTTGGGGGCAACCTGTTTGGTCTGCCCAAAGAGGGAGCCAGAGCAGCTGCCAAGGGGTCCACGTGGCTGTCAGCGAAGCAAGGAGAATGCTGGCCACCACTTACTAGCCTGTGACCTTGGGCAAAGGATCACTGAAGGTCCCAAACCTTCGTCCCCAAACTGCAAAATGTACGTGGTCCTCAATCTTCTGAGGACTCTAAAAAGATTAAATGAGATGGAAAACAAATGCACTAAGAGATGCTTCTAGACAGGCGGCACCCGAGGGTGTGGGTTTAGAGGCGGGGGTCAGGTGCTGAAGATCTGTGAGGTCTGGGAGCAGCGGCCCCTGGTCTGTGCAGCTGACTTGACATGCCGAGCTTAGAAGGGAAGCCACGATCCACACTGCCATAGCTGAGAAGCTGAGACCCACACTGCCAGGGCACACAACGTGACACGCTGGTACTAAACAGCATCTCTGTTTCTGGCTAGAAGACACAACAGGGGGGCATCTTGCTTATGAGCCATTCCGAGTGCTGCCTGCAGTTCTTCAGCTGAACTGCAGCAAAGAGCTTTTTGTAAGAACAGAAAGAAGAAATGTCAGTCCCAGCTGCTTGCTATGTGGTGAACCTTGGTTGGCCATTCCTAGGATGCACCTCAAAACAGGGAAGCAAAGTAAGAGGTCGACATTCCTTTCCGAGCCTTCATCTGTGGTGGCGAGGGTGGGCTCTGCCACAATCACCACACACTTGTCCCTGCACTCTGTCTGCCTTGTGTGGCAAACACCCCTTTTGACTGTCCCGTATGTGTGCAAAGCACTTCCCCAGGCTGTCCCCTGGGCCATTCTTGTCTATCGTTCACATTCACTGAGAGTTCACTCAGCTCGACATCGTCACACATCTACCCTGGCTCCCATGGAGCCTGAGCCCGCTCTGGATCTCTGCCCGGCCCCTCCCCCCCCCATCTCCTGCTGTGTCCTGGGCACTGCCTCAGCACCGACAGCGTCAGCAGACGTGGTACCTGCAAGAAACCCTCTGCCCCATGGCAAGAGGGGAATGAGGGGCTGTGGAAGAACGGCAACCCCATCCGCACCTGCGCCTGGGTGAGTGCTCTGGTGTAACATGACACATCTTGCGTGCCTGTGGGGTAGCTCAGAGTCCCGAGTTGACAGCCTGCCTGCGTCCCAGGCAGGGGCAGGTGTGATTAGAGCCACAGCATCAAGCTCGCTTGGTCTGAGGAAGCTGAGAAGACCCTCCTCTCCATATCACGTGCAAGTGCTGCTCTGATCCAAGTCACAGCAAGCGCGCCCTTTTGGTCTGGGGGAAGCTCTGTCCTTTATTCCCATGAAAGACCACAGCATGGCTTCCACAAATGGAGCTTGCTGAATGTGCAGCACGCAGTGGGACATGGGCGGAGTGGCACCAGACATGCCTGAAGGGCACAGGGGCAGAAGGCTCCTCTCAGCATCCCCACGGGGCTGGGAAAGCAACACGCCCAGGGCAGAGCTCCGAGGAGGCGCCCCTGAGCCACCGCACCGTCCCGCATGGCCGCTGTGAGACACCCCTCCTCCTCATGGTCTCTCTCCTGTCCCAGGCTGCCACTTAGGAGCTGTGCACATGGAGAGACTGCCCCCCATGGGCCCTGGGGGACCAGCTGGGGTGCCTGACCCATCACACCAATGCTGGTGCATTCACAGCACCCACACTCACCGCGGCCAGTGACCTGTCCTTGCCTATTTTTTTTTTTGTACCTGGGAATGAACTCAGGAGCACTTGACCACTGAGCCACATCCCCAGCCCTATTTTGTGTTTTATGTAGAGACAGGGTCTTACTGAGTTGCTTAGCGCCTCGCCCTTGCTGAGGCTGGCTTTGAACTCATGATTCTCCTGTCTCAGCCTCCTGAGCCACTGGGATCACAGGTGTACACCACTGCGCCCGGCTCTGTCCTTGCCTTTGTGGGTGTAACTCATGACATGTTTCAGTCCATCTATGATCATGGATCAGCTCAGGCTGATTAGTGCAAAAATTTACTCAACAACTTCAAAATTAGGAAAATAAGATTTTCACTTTTACCTAAAAGTGCCTTCTGGCTGGGGGTCTACCCCAGCTTCTGAGCATCCCCCGTGGGTGGGAGATCTCCTGTGGAGGAGGGAGAGGAAGAGGGACTGTTCTCAGGACAGAGGGATTCACCTGAGAAGCACTAAGAGGCAGGCCAGGCACCTGGGATGCTTACGTCCTTAAGCAAGGGAAAACAAAGCGCAGGGACAAGGAGATGCCACCAGAGGAGAGCAACCAGAGAGACAAAGGGAAAGGACAAGGGCCAGCCAGCAGTCCACCAAACAGCACGTGAGGCCAGCACCCGTGACGCGACAGGGCAGGCACCCCAGTGAGTCCCAGAGAGACCCTTCAGAGGGCCAATTCCGGGATGCGGAGGCCCACCGCTGTCACACTGAGCGCAGACCGAGTCTGCTGCTCACCTGAACAACTGCCAAATTAAAACTGCTGAAACTTGATTCTAAAATAGTATTTTCAAACACACTGGGTTCATTTCAAATTCCTATAAGTGGATTTAAAAGAGCAAAAAACAGAAACAACATATACTTTAAAAGAAATGAGGGGCTGAGGATATAGCTCAGAGGTAGGCATGAGTCCTGGGTTCAGATCCCAGCACCACACATATAGATCAGGAAAGACAGGAAGGGCGTGAGAGGCTGAAGCAGTGCAGAGGGCCTTGTGCTGGAAGCCCAGTGTGACGCGAGCAGGCCCACTCCGGTCCCAACTGCCCCGAAGATGCTCTGCCCAGAAAGGAGACTTTTGTAGTCAACACAGCAAGTAACTGATGGGAACCAGTAGGCGCAGCCACGACTAGGAAGGAGAGACCCCATGAAGACCCAGGAAGTTCACGAAAACTCTAACTGGCAAACACCAGATCCCCTCAGTCGCCTTCCCAGGACCCGCTGGCCACCCACCTCCATCGTCGAGGCCCTGCTGGGCAAAGCCTGCACTCTGTAGCAGCACCGGGCCCTTCACCTCCAGTGGGCCACCCCTCCTTGTGGCAGCAGAGGCCTAAATGGGCAGCCCATGCACAGGCCTGAAGACCATGGCTGGCCATGGCTGACAGCTGCCCTGTGAGCCCATGCTCTCTGACCTTCTCTGTGGAGCCAACACTGAACACTGCCACAGGCCTCATGCAGCCAGGCAGTCCCTCTTCTCTTCCCTCTTCCTCCAGCACCTGTGCGCACCTAACCACACCCACCACATCCATCCCCTTCTGTTAGCCCTGGACCTCCTGCAGAGGTGGCATGCACTTCAGTGCCAGCCCCTGGAGAGCGTGTGCTCTGATGCTCTCAGGGCAAAGCCAGCTGGCTGTGGCCTTGTTGCCAGGGAACAGGTGTGAGCTCCGGGTCATACGGTGGCCTTGGCGTCTCTGCTGTGCATGCAGAAGCTGGGGAGCTGTGGCCCACCTAGGGCCACTGACACTCCTTGTACACAGGAACAAGAGAACATGCAGAGGACCTGCTCTCCCACCAAGGAGCAGGCTGCCCGTTAACAAGCACAGCACCCCTCGCCCACCAGACAGCATGCAGAGGTGTGCAGAATCATCACCCCAAGGGCGAGCTCGGATCAGTTCCGACCCATCACACCAATGCTGGTGCAATGCCTGTCACTAGACACCAGGAGCAGCCCCGCACAGCCGTGGCTCACTGCTCCTTCATCTCACCTTGTTCCCTGCACTTCACATGCCTCCCAGTTAGTCTGTTCCCACGCCCACAGGACACAAAACACACAAGGCCACGGGGACCAGCCGCCCTGACGAGGCTCTCGTGAGGCGGGCGCACTCCCTCACGCAGATGTGTCTGGGGCTTCCTCCCCACCAGGGAGGCACAGGAGCCAGTTGGGATGGCCAGGCAATACAACGCAGCAAACACATGGAGCCCACCCAAGTAGTCCTCGACACTGGAGGCCACCTCCTGGCTCTGGGTCCCCTGAGCGTTGGCCAACACTGCACTCTCTCGTCTCCCTGTTCTGCCAGCCACACCCGGACAGGATTTGTTATTCAGGTGTGGCCTGTGTGCAGCAGGAAGAGAACCACAGAGAAACTCGTGTCAGAAAGGAAGTCTTCCATCCAGACGAACAAACTCACATTCACTCTCCACATGCTGGCCAAACCAGTCATCTGCCCGCCCACCCAGCCACCAAGGACACTCAGAGGCAGGGAGCTAGATGCCAGTGGGCAGTGCCAAGTAAAAACAGTGGTGAGCTAGGGGAGCAGTGCAGGGCCCCAGGGCCACTGTGACCCCCAAGCTGCCAGGAGTGGCTGGCAGACTCTACAGGTAGAGTTGGAGCGGGGCTAAGAGAACACACAAGAGCAGGTATGAAGCCCCAACCAGCGTCCAGACTGAGACAGTGGTGCTCTCAGGAAAAAGGAAGGGGAACTGGCACCTACCCAATTGCTACCAGCGACCCACATCTCACACCCCAGTCCACTCTCCCAGGAGATGGGCAGCATGGTCACTCTGTGGAGGAGGGCACTAGGCTCCAGGAGGCCCACTTCTCAGGACACAGGGCCACCAAAATGGAGCCAGATTCGAGCTCAGATCCGTCTGTCTGTCCTCCTGTCATCACCCCACCTTCCTGCTTGTGGCAGAGAAGAGCATGTGGTTGGAACGCGGGTCTTCCAGTGGCAGAGTCCAAAAGCAAAGGATGGGGGAAAGCCAGGGACCCTGCAGGGATCCCACAGGAGGATGCTCAGGACCCTGCGATTCTCCCCAAGAAATCAGCCCAAAAGAAAAAGGTCAGATAGAACAAAAGATGTGCACACATGGAATTCAGCATAGCACTGTTCATAAGAGGAAAGCCTAAAACAAACGTCCACCCAGGGAGAGCTTGTTACGGTACGAGGACACATCACACCGCCAAGCATGTTCTTGGGAGGGGATTTCACCCTTCCACCTTGGAACAAACCAGTTGTTCCTACCAGGACAGTGAGTCTATGTCCTTTGCTGCCCCAGCATCTTGTCGTCTCCACACATGCTAGAGACCTCAGCCCAGAGAGAAGGGGCTGGGAACACAGGGAAGGTGGGGTAGGCTCCAGTCGCACTTGGGTGGCAAGTTCTGCTGGTATCTGGGCCAGCCCAAGTCCCCAACACAAGACAATAGCTGCCTGATTGCTGACCCTCAGACCCACAAGCATCATAGAAGGTTGTTCTTAAAAAAAATGATAAATAAGAAAAAAAAGTGAACCTTACCTGAAAGTTGATTTCAAAATTGTAAAGCAATTTTACAATTCTGCTCTCACTCATACCTGCATGCGGTACGCACACACATACCCACACTGCTTGTTTGAAGTGTGTCTCCATGGACTGGCTTCCGTTCATCTCCAGCCATCAGAGACCAGGCTGTGGAAAGCCCCAGAGGTCACTAGAGAGGCAGGACACCGAACTACCCAGGAAGAGCTATCTTGCCAGGCACAGATGGGCAGCGAGGGGAGGAGGAGGAGTGAGGCACCCCGTGTCCATAAAGTGGGAACACAGAGTAGGCAGCTTCCAGCCTGCATCCACTGAGGGCATCTGTTTTCACCTTGGAAATAATGGGGCCACTCCTGAGCATCTGTAAGAGGCAGTGTGCTCTGGGGGATGAGGTGTCTCACAGTCAGTGTGCCCCAGAGTAGCCAAGCCTGTGACTGGCAGACACTAGCACACACAAAATGGCCACATGATACCAAGCCTGTCCTCCTGGGAGCCCTATGGGGCTGGACCATCAATCTCATCTGCACACAAGGAACCCAGACCTCCAGTACCAAAGTGTCTGTCCAAGGGCACCCAACAATGAGGAGAAGCTGGAGGCCAAATGGACTTCAGAGTCAAGGCCATTCCCCTCAGGTTCTGCCTCCACGGGCTGGGCTGCAGCAGTGCAGAGGCCTGCACTGGAGGCTGCAGAGTGAGGCGGCACTGGGCTACTCCACCAGCTGCACATGCATGAGGGTAGGGCTCTTGCTAACTCCTACTTTGCTGACATCAGGAGACGTGGTAGGCAGGCAGCACTGATGCCATAGTGCTCACTGGGTGAGTGTAGGAAGGCACACTCATCCAGGGAATGCCAGCCTCTGCCACCCTGTGCTTCCCTAGGAGGAAAACAAAGAGGTCTCTCCCTGAGACTGTGTTTAACCCCTGCACCCCTCCCTCATGCTGCCCTTCATCATCTGCATCCTCAGGACTCCAGGAGAGACCCCAGCATGCACTGGGTGTGGTGGTAAAGGAGCTTAAGCTGAGGCTCTCACTGTGCAGTCCCTCTGATCCCTGCCCGCTTGCCTGATATGGATCAGAGACTGACTGTGACGTGTCCCAGCGTCCCCAAAGAGGCAGGCACCGAAGGTGAGGCAGCAGCAGCACAGGCAGCTAGCTGCCCACGACCTTGGAGCACTGCTGGCATTTTCTGTCCTCGGCTCCTCGCTGGAAGGAGAGGCATGCTGTTTCCCAACATGGTCACCCTGCTGCCTCGCTGCAGCAGTCCTCCAGAACAGAGGCCATGGCCACACCTCCACACACGGAATGGCACAAACGCCAGTTCTGAGGTGCATCTGGAAAGATCCCTGAGCAGCCTGAGAGATCTGTCATTAAAACTATCTGAGTCTTTGAAAGTTACCGCAGGGTAAACAAACAATGGGGAAAGGCCCCACGCTGTCACTGAGAAGGTCTTCCACCGTCCAGCTGGCCAGGGCGCTGGCAAAGTCTTTGCTTCTCCAACTGGTAGTATCGGTACCAGATAGTTACTAAGGTTGCGGGCATGCAGATAGTAAGAAGCATTTCCAGTGACAGAAATGGAACTTACTGTGGTCCTTGAATGCAGAATGAATCTGTTGCTAGGCAACAGCTCAGATACCCTTGCAGGTGACTCAAGTACCTGCTCTGCAGAGCATTAGCCCATATCAGAGGGTGGCAGCCAGCTGACTTGAGTCCAGATGTGCAGATCCCAGGGGACAGATGACCTTTCATTGTCTCAGAGAAAAGCTTCCCCCAAAAGTACAGTCAGACTACAGCATGGGAAAGGCACACATTAGCTTCAGGGTGCTGACCTCTGAAAATAGATGCTTCTTACTCAAAAGCCAGATGGGGGTGTGCACTTACACAAACTGGAGGGGGGGGGGCTCTTTAAATGAGATGCAGCTGGTTGGTCAGCCAGGAACACAGCCCCAGTGTGTGCCGGCACCCAGTCCTCCAGCACAGCTCCCTCCTAATAGCCACCGCCTGCCGCTCAAGGACGTGGCTGTGGGGTACACGCCCCGCCGCTCCTTCCAAGGGCCTTTATGCCCATCACCTCCTCTGATTAAAATGCAGTCCTTCCACCCATGGCTCTGCTCATTGCTCAGCTTTCTAGAGTTTTCACTGCCATTGTGCCCTCTCTCGGCAACAGGACTGCTCTGCAACCACATCCCCACTGGCTTCAGGGGCGACTGGAGATGGGAAGTTCCATTTTCATTTTAATTAAAGATTTGTCTGCTGTGCTCTTCCCTGGCTTCTCAGTGTCCGGGTTCTCATTCTGATGTCCTACCTGGTTGTCTGGTGGATTGTTAGTTTTAAAACAAAGAATGCCAAGCTGGGAATGTCCTCTGAGGCCTGGAGCATGTCACTGCACCTTTAGCACATCTCCAACAAGAAGGGCCCGTGAAGCCATAGGTCCCAGGCCAAACCTCAGCCTCACCTCACTGAACTCTGGGCCCCATTAGACCCAGATCCTCCACCCCTGCTTCTGCTCAGTCTGGGATCTCTGGTTCCCTCTTCTGTGGCACCCTGGTTTCTCCTGGCTTACAGGCTTATTACCACTGGCCCGCTGGGCCTGACCCGTGACCCCTTCTCTCTGTGCACATAAGCCCCAAGGCAAGTCCCACAGCCTCAAGTTCCACGTGACTGCCAACAAGGCCCCTCTTGGCATCTCCAGCACTCACCCCAGTGCCCGCCTGGGGGCCCCTGCTTGACCAGACCTGCAGTGCACAAGCCAAGCTCGCTGCGCCCTCCCTAGGCTTCTCAACTGCTCGCAGGCGGCAAGGTCTCAGCCTCGCCCTGGCCCCCAGCTTCTCTCTCCCAGGTATTTAAACATACCCTGAGCTGCGCACATCATTCTGTCCCCACGGCGGCCACCTGGTCCAAGCTGCCCTTGTTGCTCGGAGGATGACCAAGCGTCTCCCAGTGGTCCTTCCTGCTCTACCACACTGGGTCAGCGTCCCCTCTGCCTGGCTGTTTTTTTGCTTCCCTGCCCTGAACAACACATGGCACACTCCACTGTCTGTCAGCGTGGTCTGGCCCCGCCACCAGACACAGGTGCAGGGCCCAGGCTCACGTGTGCTGCTGCATGCCCAGCGCAAACAAGTGGCTGATCTTCCTCACCAGGATGCTGCCCCTGCAGGCTCGAGGCACACTCCAGGTCTGCACAAAGTACAGAGACAGCTGGCAAGAGATGCAAAATACCTTTTAAAGGCACAAATTGGTGACTCCTTCAAAAAGATGCTACTGTACCACTACAACATGGTAGGGCTGGTAGAGCCGGAAGTGGGTAGTGACATGTTCCTAGGAACGTGAGCCATTCAAGAGAGAAGTCTTTATTCCTAAGATTTAGCAAAAGACTTTAGTGTCCAACCCAGTCGTTCAACGGCTCTGGCTGTTTCAACATTTCACTGATTTCAAGTGCATCATAGCTCTCCAAGGAGGGCCAGGGATGGAGGGACAGGTGAGGCTGCCCTCGCGGAGGGACTAAGCAGATGGGCTGCGACAGGGAGGCCCAGGACTGGCACCTCAGGTCGCATGTGTCAGTGGTCAGTGCTCGTCACAGCCGGAACGAGGCAAGGGCAGCAGGAGACCCACACTACCTCTGAGCTGCGAGCCAGGCAGGCGCCAGGAGAGGCTGTTGGCGCCCCAGAGCCAGTCCTCAGTTTGCTGATCAGAAAGTGTGGCAGGTGTAGACCCTGTCCCTGCAGCAGTGATGAGGTCGCGTGTGGACACAAAGGCCAGGGTCCCCCTGAGGAGCACAGCTCAGATGAGGCTGCCAGCACCCACCGTGATGGGGACACCCAGGACAGGGTGAGCCCTCACAGTATGCTCGTGGTCACACCCAGCATCACTACACATGCACTTAGGAGGTCAAGAATTCAATATTTTTGTAATCAGGACTCATATCAATGCAAAATGGGAAGCCGTCTTACGTGAACAGTACACAGCTCATCACACATATGAATGCCTTCCCCATGTCAGGGTGCCGGGTGCTGAATATGTATAACGCATAACCACTCTGCTTTCAGCAGTCAGCTAGGAGAGAGGGCTACCTGCTAAATGCATTATGATGTAGATCAAATTTTATTACAGGAAATAAGATATGTCATATTTTCAACACTGATTTTATTTAACTATAATGCATACCTCCTAAAATATGGTTTTAAAAATAACCAGAATTCAATTCTGCATCCATTCATCTGAAGCAGATAACATATTCCAAATGTGTATCGGCCGTCACAAGGACTATGGAGAAGGAACTGCCCAGGTCCTTCTCATACATGCTTCCGCATGCTCTGTACAACAGATGTGCAGATCATCCTTTGATAGCAGAGTATCACCATTTCACAAAGAGTAAAACCAAAAATCCTTAAATATTAACCACACTGCCATTTCCCTGATCTTCCTGGAGAGAATACCACTGGATATCACAGGGAGATCGGGCTCTACCCACCCAGAGCCTGTCTGCTCCCTGCACTGCCCGCCAGGCTCTGGCTGCCATGGTGGCTTCACTGCTGGGCCTGCTCCCACTCTGCCCGCTGAGAGATGTCTGAGGCCCAGATTTTCCACTTCTAACTGCCTGCTAAAATCACTTGGGGAAGGCTGAAATCACCAACACCTAAAGGCCAGCCGGGGAACATTCTGGTGCAATGTTCACAAGGGATTCGAAGGTCCCTGGGTGACTGCTGTGCATGCAGTTGAGAATCAGCAGCCCACCAAGTGCTAACCATTCATGTTCATCTTGCTGAACGTCTGTCACCTCCCAGCACACTTAACAGAAAGACCGCTTTCTGGCTGTCTGCTCGTGTTGACCATGCTGCTGTGGACAGCAGCCAGGCCTCACAACACATGCTTCACAGCGTACCCAGGTGGGCCCGGTCACTCTCTTCTACACACAACAATTCTAAGCCTCAGAGCACCTGCACCTAAGAAATGTCCCCAAGCTACTCAGCCAAGTCAGCACTGGCATCCAGATCCAGGGGCCCCCAACTCCAATGCCTGTGCTTCTCCAGTTCACAGCCCAAGGAGCCCTCAGCAGCTCCCCACAGCAGCTTTTACCAAGAGGAGGCCAGCATCACTAGCAAGACCACAGGGCTGGTTCTTCTGGTGGGTTCACCTGCTGCTGAAAACACCAAGGCATGAGGCTCGGGAAAAGTCCTGCCAAAGACACTGAACAAACCTCCCTGGCTAGACCTGGAAAACACTGTCTTCAACAGGAAGACACTTCCCACATACACAAGACAAGCCAGTTCCACACAATGCTCCAAACCCTGTCCGTCGAGGCACAGGCTTCCAGGTGACCACCGTCACCTGCACGTCCTCCCGGCTCTCTGCCGCCCCTTCATGCATCCTCTGCTTCCTTTTATTCCGTCAGAGGTTATCATGCCACGAAGCTGCAGACAAGCGTGGACGAGCCCATAATCTGCTGGGGGACTGTGGCCTAACTCAATGACATCCCAGCACTCCTGGAGCCACCCACCTGCATGCCTCACATGCTCTAACAGGACCCCCAGACGGCCCAGCGGGTCAGTTAAGGACATCGCAGGTCAGAAGGTGCTGACGAAGGACAGGGTGAATGTCCTGCAGTTGAAACGTGCTGAGCAGAGAGGGCCCTGGCTAGGTCAGAAAAGCCACCTGCATATTCACCTCATGGCAAGGCTGCACAGCCACCGTGGACTACTAGCCCCCAGCAGGGTCCTGACATCAGAGGCCAGTTCAGCCTACAAGAAGAACACACACAAAGCTTGCTTTAGAGCCTGACGCCAAGCCACACTGGACCTGTAGCCACACCCACCTATACCCACCAACAAGTAACTACCATCCAACAGGGGTGGGAAGCTGGGGCACTGGCAGTGCATAAACTCTCAGTGTGCTGAGGGAAGGCCCAGCCACATTATCAGAAGGCAGTCTTATGATTTTAAGGGAAAGACCAAGTCATCTGCGGCTGGATCCCAACAAGAGACTTCACCCTGCACTGAACCATTTAAATCTCAAGGCCACACTGGCTACTTAGTATAAAGACACTTCCTCCATGAACTCAGCTAAACAGAAGAGTGGCTACTGAACAACAGATGCCAAGCAACTGGAAGACTCATCAACCCCAACAATTCTTCAATAATACCCAAGGCATGATGTTTTCACTCTTAAAACTTTTTAAACAAACAAAAATTAAATATAATAGTTAACAGGTATTTTAAAGGTATCAATGCTGATGAATTTTAATGTTTTTTGTTTTCATCACACAGAAGGGAGCACAACAATCATGCGACTGCTCTCAGGTGACCTGGCTGTGGCCCGGGCCCTAGAACTGACCTTCAAACGCAATGTGCATCCATGGGATCTGTCCTCTCTACACACAGGAACAGTGACCATTCCTCCCTGTGTCCCTGCACTCTGCCCTTTCTGCTGGGCAGTCTAGGACCAAGCCTCTCAGAGTCTCCTACTCTGGCTCCAGGGAAGTTCCAATTCAGGAGCTAACCTTGATCTACACAAACTGGAGGCCACCTGCTTCCCCAGGCACCTTGCTGGCTGGCAGGTCTCAGTAAGGCAAGTCCTCTGCTTGTCCTGAGCTCCTAGGTAGCAGGGATTTCGTGGGTCTTAATCCCTTTCCTGGCCTCACATCTGGGTACCATGGCACATAGTAGGAGCTCAATGTACATCTGGTCCCAATAGAAAGTGCTGTAGGAGACTTGGTGAAGAAAGCAGCTCTGGAGCTTGATTTCTGACTGAAAGGGGCAGGGAAAGACTGCCGTGGGAAGTGGGGTGGGAGTGGACACAGGAAGGCAAGAGTTAGACTCTTGGGCCTTAACCATTGGGTGGCATCAAACATCTAGCCACACCTTCCTCATCTACTGAGGGAAGACACCTCTGCTCACCTCACAAACTTATTTTGAGATAAGATGTTAAAACACAGAGCTCAATAAACAACAGGTGTTTAACAAACAGTAGTGACCATGCCCTCAGCAATGAATGAGGGTGAAGTCCCTTCTGCATCTGAGGACCTCAGATTCTGTGATCAGGTGGGTTTGGTGAGGTGCTTTGTGGGGTTACCGGGGCCGACTTCCCACCCAGCCTGGCACACACAGGAGCAGCAGGCTCTTGCTCATCCAAGGGGCCAGAGAGCAAATAATTTTGGCTTTCTGGGCCACATACTCTCCATTATAGGTACTCAATTTTCACTGTGGAACAAAAGCAGCCATAATCAGCACACAAAATGTCAAAATGTCTGTGTGCCAATGAAACTTTATTCACAAGACCAGGAGGTGGGCCAAGGCTAGGCTGTGGTTTGCTGGCCCCAGTCCCTACCATGACACGCTGTTTTTCAGGTAGACTCAGGGAAAACCCTTCATTCATTTGCTCATTTACTACATTCAACAAATACTTTTCCACAGCCTACCATGTGCCTGGCACTCTGGCCAGTGGTGAAGAATGGTGACTGGAAAACTCCTAGGTCTCCTGCGCCACCACTGAACTTCCCTCCCCTGCTGACAGACACCTGCTAGCACCGGGAGCCCCGGGGCTCTACTGTCAGCCACCTCAGATCTGGGGCTACATGTTTCCATGTGCACCTGGATGGTGCTGAGTGCAGAATGGAAGGGAACTTCACCACAGCTTCCTACCTCTCAGCTGCCAACTCCACCTTGCCTTCAAGTTGGCGTCTCCGCGTCTGCACATGCCGGCTGTTACTCTACTCTCACGGTGTTTTCATAACTGCTGCCTAAAACTCCTGCACAGGGCTCCAAAACCAGGCCTTAGGGTGCCATCAGATAGACATCAGGAAGAGGAAGAATCAGGGACCTGGGCCTTGGCAGGGACCTCGCCTGATTTCCTGCCACTGAGAAGCACATGGCACAGCCACCTTGCATCAGACGAGAGCTAAGTTTAAAAAGTGCAGGACAAAGTGAAAGATAAAATTTGGGAATTTTCTCCTTGGTTATTGTTGGAAGGACCTTTTTCCAAGTCACTCACAAAATAAGCTCTGGAAGCATACATGGTAAATTGCAGGCTGCAGAATTCCAGGCAATGGAAAAACAACTGCTCTTCCAAACTACAGGCCCACCCACCCAGTGGCTCCCCACCCAGCAGCTCTGCCCCATGACCCCTCATTCAGGGGCCCTACCTGGTGCCCCACACAACAGCTCCAGCCTCCTTCCAGAGACCAAGGGCATCCAAGCAGGTGCCTTCCTTCTTTAAGTTGTACTCCCCAAATTTGGTGAAAGTTGTGGCCTACCGATTCAAAGGTTAAGCAAATCCTAACAGGATAAACTTGGGGAAACCCTGTCCATGACACAGGCTGACTGCTGAAGCACAAGACCATGACTGAGCAGGGGAAGTGCCTGGGCCACCAGCTGAAATGACATCCCTTCTCATCCTGAGCCACAAGCCCGAAGGAAGCTGCGCGTGAGTTTCCAGATGCTGAAAGAAGTGTCAGGTGAGACTTGTGTACTCAGGGAAACCATCCTTAGGAAGGAAGGGCCAAGAAAGACACTGTGGGAAGAAGGTAGGTGGGCGACCAGCAGACTCGCCCCTAAGGAACAGCTTAACTAACAACCTAAGAAACTAAACCGTTTCTTGGGCAACTTCATGAAGACAAGACCCAGGCAATGGCCAAGATCAGAGCACACACACTGCACAGCCTTTCCCTGCGTGAATTCTTTTAAGTTGTATCTGGTGAAGGAAGCATAGCACCACCACGCCGGACAGTCAGTGCCCACAGAGAGGCACTCAGGGCAGGGGTGACCAGAGCAGCAGGCCTCTCCTCTTGAAGGAGCACATCTAGACTCGAGACCTGTCTGCTCACACACACGACAGAGCCATGCTGAGAAAACCAGAGGGCTGTGCATCCGAAACCCCACCAGTGAACCAGGACGGAGTCACACGACGGCATGTGCCGCAGAAAGCCAGACAGCGGCAGGGAGTCAGAGTGCTGAGGCGCAAAGACGGCGGACAGAAACAGGCAACGGAATGGCCCTTAAGCCAGCAAATCGGCAGCTTCGATGTAACTGGCCCACATACACCAGTTAGAAGGCAGGTGGGTAACGTGAGGACACGCGCAGACACACGCCCCAGCTGCGTGCTGTTCTCAAAAGCCCTCACCCCACAACTCCAGAGCACCCCGCAAGGGGTGGGCTCCACATGGCTGGTGCCTCCAGAACCAGCAGTCATTGGCAGCACTGGCACTTAAGTGCAGGCACCCACTGGGACTGAATGCAAGCACTGCCCACCCCTCTTCTGCCCTGATGATGCCCTCGCTATGCACGCACAGGAGAACTGTGCAGCAGATGGCGGGAGCAGAGCCAGGGAGGATCTGGAGAGACACCTTTGCCACAGCAGCAGGTCCACAGAGGTCAGTGGACTGCCCTGCCATCCTTCGGCCTGGAATAGTCTGCTGTTAGTGCAGCTTCTCTAGGGGAAAAAGGTTCACTGCCCTGTCCAAGTCCCGGTGCCCAGCTACACATGTGCCAACCAGCAGCTCATGGCATCTGTGGGGGCAAGGCTATTCCACACCACCAGGAGTACAAGCCTGGTGCCGCGCCCAGCTCAGAGCAGCATCCCACCGGCCACCAAAGGCTGCTGCCAGCAAGCAGGTATTGGTGATGCCTTGTCCTCTAGAACCTGGAGACTGGAGAAGGCTTCCAAAGAGCAGGAAGCAGACACTGGGGGTCTGAAGAATTCTTCCTTCCCAAGGTTTTGATAGAACATAAATATAGCAAGTCCTTGAAGGCCTCTAGGAGTCTAGATAATTAAAAAATAAAAATTAGCCTGAACGTCACAGTAAGATTGTATATACATAGAACATATTAAATCTGCAGGGCACAGTTGTATTGTATAGGACATGTCTCACTAGTATATGAATATTTTAAAATTATTTTTATCTTTAATAGATAACTTTAATAGTGGTACAACGATACATTTTTTACAATTCTTTCCCCAGAAGTATCATTTTTTTCAAATAAATATATCAACCTAATTTTACATATACTAGGGGAAATAATCTCTAGAAAATAGATTTATCCTGGAAACATGATTCTGATATGCTAACTAGAAGACTCTGAAAAAACAAATTCTCTGAACCTCTGTTTTCTTGCCCATAAAATGGGGTACATGAAGATTTCTTCTCTCAGAAGACTGCCAGAAACGTCACGTTGAGATAGCTTGAGAAGCACCAGGAAAGCTTCCATTTACTGTTGACTTAGCCCTACGTGTACAGGTAAGAAGTGTCTCTACCTTAAAATTTTAATATTTGATGGGCCAGAGGAAATATCAGAATTTTATTATCCTTGCTTAGTCCTGTGTTTATCAAATTAATCTGGCTTCCAAAACACATGCAGTGATTTAAAACAAACTAACTACTAACTCTGTGGTCTTTCAAGCAACTGTGTACACTTCACCGACTCCTCCGATGAGCAGGTGCTCTGAACGTTTACAGAATGCTGGAGAGGGCACGGGAATCTGCAGGACACGTGGCCCAGTCTGTCCCTCCCTAACCCTTCCCTGGCTGGCCAGACGATGAACAGCCAAGAGTCTGTGCTAAACAGATGATCAGGCCAGATTCTGTGTTGACTCATCTTTCAAAATCAGACAGGCAATTTAGTACAAAAATTCATGCAGAAACCCCAAGTTCTGCACAGAATCATCACTGCACAGGAAAGCAATGTGGCCACTTGGGCTGGCTCAGACGAGCAACGCTGCGCTGTCACTGACCACAGCAAAGCAACACTTTCAACTACCCTGGGACCCTGGAAGCAATTCCGTTCACATTAAAACAGGACTTTCAAAAATTAATTATGAGCAATGGTTTGTTGTGGGTTTTTTTTGGTGGTGGTGGGGCAACCACAAACAAATCCCATGAAGTCAAGGATTTAAGGTATATAAGAGAGGATCAAATACATTAAGTCTGGGAGCAATCTGACATTCTCTTCAACAGCTTCTTTCTCTTTCTTCCATTCACTTAATTCAACAAATGTTGAGACTTGAGATGAGCTGGGAATTCACCTACTAACTCCTGTTTCACCAGAGCTTCTACAAGAACACAGGCCTGACATGGAATCTGCAGAGACATGGAGCTGGAGTCCCAAACACAGTGCTGGTGCTGTCCTCAGCCTCCGTGAGCCCCGCCGGGACAGGCTCCTGGGCCTCCTGAGACGCAGCCACTGCATCTTGGAGTGGAGGTGCACTCCAATGCACAGACGATACCCCCAGCCCGCAGCTCCCACTGACTAACCCAGATCACTCTGCTCAGGGCCACAGAACACTGCTACCCCTCTTTCCAAAACCTGAGGATTAGGCTCACGACACCCAAGTTTCTCTCATGGACCACTCTTCACATGGGGACCTGAAGCTGAGGGCGGTATTTCTGTTGGGCTGAGACTCAGCATCAGAGGCCTGGCACCTGCCACCCTGCCATGCCCACCTGGACGGAGGCACTAGGTTTTAGATGATTAGGGCACGGCACTGAGTTTACTGGGTGGGTGTCACGTGCTCGTGTCATGGGGCGAGGCTCCAACAACAGGACCTGACGGTTGCCCATCAAATGTCTTCTGGTGTGCTCCAACTCAGGGCCTTGAAAGCCTCCCCATGCTGCCGGCACCAGGCAGTGCCTGCCATCACGTTCACCATGTTTCAGCCCTGTGTGGAACCTGGAAGGTTTCCTCTCACTTTGCAGGTGAAGCAAAGGTATGGCAGGAAAGACAAGCCCTGGACACTCTAAGGGGCTGAAAGCCAAGCTGGCCCAGACACTGAGGCCAGGCCCTGGCAAGAGGCAGTGCGGCCCACTGTGTGCCTGCCAAACCGCTCCCATCACAGCACACAGAAGCGCCACCAGAGTGCAGTCTTCTATCATTAATGGGAACCAGCCGCACACAGTGCCATTTCACAAAGCAGGCATGGGGGTGGGGGGTGGGGCCAGACTCCCAAGCTGACCAAATACTTTAAATACCTGATTCTGTAAACGCATCACTGCAGTCACACGCTCATGGCGATTCAGTCCACAATAGCCCGTGTGCAAGACAGTGAGGATGTAGCCAAAAGTCTCCAACACCTACCATGCTGTGGCCATGCAACACAAGGCACTACTCACGTGTGTAGTGGTAACAGTGCCACGAGGGCTACTGCGTGGCCAGTCTGTGCGAGTACAGGCACAAAATCATGCACAGTGCATAAAACTCAACGGTGAGCAGCTGTTACTGGCTTATCTGTTTACTATATTAGAATTTTATCCTATTTGAGAGTGTATTCTTTCTACTTATCAAAAAAAAAGTTTACAGATGCCACGCTCTGCCAGCAGCAGCCTCACCTGCCTTGCATTACAGGGTCTCCTGCTTTAATCAAGAGCAAGGACCTGCCAGGTGTGGTAGCCACACCTGTAATCCCAACAACTCAGCAGAGGGGCAGGGGGATTGCAAGTTCGAGGCTAGCCTGGCTACTTGGGAACCCTATCCAAAAATAAAAGCGCTGGGGTGCAGCTCAGTGGTGGAGTGCTTGCCTAGCATGTGCAGGGCCCTGGGTTCCCTCCCTAGCTGCACAAAGAACAGTAAAGCGAGGACCAAGTCCGCCCCGGTCTGTGTGGGCACACTGTGACCGTCACACAGCTCTTGCACACAGTGCAGCACACAGGCTTGCGGGCAGAGCCGCCCCAGCTGCCTCCCCTCTGCCTCCCATCAAGCTCTCTGTCCTCACTGGAGTTTACGCTTCATAGGAAGCTTTATAATTACGATTCGTTTTCTCAGAAAGGTTACTACAGAAATAACTTCAAGCAAAGACCAAAAACGAGATGCTGGCTGGTGGGCCAGGCTCTTCCACCCTGCCAGTCACCTAACTTGGGCCACGGGGCTCCTGACCATACCAGCGTCTTGTGCTGCTCAACAGCGTCCAACAGCAAGCAGCTCAGAATACCCCAGAAAACAGACCATGACTCGAAGGGTGTCACCTCCAGTTAGAAACACAGAAGCAGAACACGGCGAGCTGTGACCCACACATGCTGCCCACGCAACATCAGGAGCGCATGGAGTCACAACAGGCAGACTGTCTCACACCTGCTATGAGAACCTCATTGAGATAACAGACGCCCCTCATATGTCCACACAAGTAATGGATCAAAGGATGCCCGCTGTTATAGACAGAACTGTGCCCCCAAAATTCAGATGCTAAAGCCCTAACCTCCAATGTGACCAAATATGGAGACAAGACCTTAACAGAAGTCTAATGAGGTCATGAGAGTGAGACCCTGACGGGTGTCCTGGTAGAAAAGAAACCTAGGAGCGCACAGAGGAAGGCCAAGGAGAGAGGATGCAGGAGGAACCACCCTGTCGGACCTTGCTCTAAGAATTTCAGCCTCCAGAACCATCAGGAAAGGAACCTCTGTTGCTTTAGCCCCATCCGCGGTGTTCTGCTGTGGCACCAACACAGAAAAGGGCAAGCAGCTGCCTTGAAGCCACACCTTCTCAATGCCAGGTCCTGGTCCTGCAAAATCCAGGCCCCTAACTGCCCCCACCCTGCATCTCCAAGGGTACATGGGGAGAGACGAGGGCCAAAGATAGAGATCATGGCACCAGGCTGTGGAAGACCCACAGCAAGACCCACGTGCATTGTAGAGGAAGCTGGCACGGTGCTTCTTACGGTCTCGCTGGAAAAGTTCATTCAGTCTGGGTTTTTTTTTTTTTTTAAACATTTTTTTTTTTGTTGTAGGGGGATAGAATA
>PVHX01015345.1:23905-47188 GCA_004024805.1 Geosciurus inauris
TTGGTACTGGGGATTGAACTCAGGGGCACTCGACCACTGAGCCACATCCCCAGCCCTATTTTGTGTTTTATGTAGAGACAGGGTCTCACTGAGTTGCTTAGCACCTCGCCTTTGCTGAGGTTGGCTTTGAACTCGCGATTCTCCTGTCTCAGCCTCCCAAAGTGCTAGGATTACAAGCGTGAGCCACCACGCCCGGCTAGGAGGATAGAATATCTTTATTTTATTTTTTTTAATGTGGTGCTGAGGATCGAACCCAGTGCCTCAGGCATGCCAGGCGAGCACGCTATCACTGCGCCATAACCCCAGCCCCCCCAGTCTGGGTTTTGTCTAAGCACCCCAGTGGTCGGAGACCTGGAGGAATGACCATAAACGAGGCTCACTGAGGACCAGGCCTTATTTAGCATCTTCACTAGTGATCTGGAAGGAGCAGTAAACAGCACATGAATTACATACCAGATGATGCTGAATCTGGAGGTGCTGTAGACAGTCAGTGAGGGTGGAGAGATGATGCCAGGGGGATCTAAAGAGGCTGTGCAAGAGCGTGAGAAGGATTTAGATTCAAGAGAAGAAGCCAGCTCCAGACTGTCCCTCTGCTCTGCATCAATACTGCACTGCCATAAGATGACTGCACAAGGACAAGAGCAGGCAGGCATGCCATCTCACATGTGCCACATGGGCCACGTCCTCCCCGTGCACAGCCAAACTCCTAGGAACTCAACAGTGCTGGGGGGCATCCCTGCCAGTCAAAATTCTTGCCCAGTGTTCAAAATATTCTGCCACATGGTACACCTCAAGCCCTCAAGCTTGCAGGAGGCCACCTGTGCATGTGAACACCTTTGAGGGCACCAGCAACGCGTCCAGCTTAGCATGAGAGGACAGGCAAGGACAGCCATGGGCCTCTGAACCCAAATGGAGGCCATCAGAGGACTCTGTTAAGACCCCCCCCACCCCCGCAAGACAAGAATGAAGTAGGACATTTGGGATGTGTTTAAGCAACAACATACCTGGGTCTATAAATTTTAATTATATTTCTAAGGAGACAAAGGAGATATGTTTAAGATCTTTGATTTCATGGCTTCTAAACTCCAGTATTTGAACGATATTACAAATATCACACAACTACATTTCCATCCTACAGGACAAAACTCATATGAAAAGGAAAATTCATAAGTAACATCCTTGAAACCTAACACGTGTCTGAACCCTAATCCCAAAAGGCACAATCTCAAACACCATAATCCTGAAAG
The DNA here is from genome assembly GCA_004024805.1 of Geosciurus inauris. Lineage (NCBI taxonomy): Eukaryota > Metazoa > Chordata > Mammalia > Rodentia > Sciuridae > Geosciurus > Geosciurus inauris. Next base: position 25,153 of record PVHX01015345.1, read on the forward strand.
TTGAAATCATGAAAGAGCAAAATCCCAGAAGTTTAAATCCAGAAACATCAAAGTTCCAAAAATATAACTCTGGAAAAAATAATTTGAAAAATTTTTGTTTACATGCTTAAAGAGGGATTTATTGTGTAAAGACCATTTTACACAGTAAAATATGCAATAGTAACATACAAACATTGTTTTGCAAATGTAAACACTCAGGTGGCCTAACCATAGTGGCACCAAGGTAACAGTTACAAGCAGACAAACCACATTCATCAAGAAATAGGTTTTTTTAAAGTGAAATATATAAACAAACGGTTGGTAATTGTGTGCACAAAGCTTTGTACCTGTCATCTGAAATGCCATGATGGACAGCACAAGCCTTTTGGTGAGAGATCAAAACCACAATGGGTCACCACCACACACGGTCCTCCAAGAGCCAAAACCTCAAGAAGTCTCACCTTTTGAAAATGCAGACATACAAAAGCACCTCTCCTATCAACGCTTTTATGCACTCACACAGTGCTCACACATTATCACAGTCAACACTGTGATAATGCACTTTCTCAGAGTCAAATCTGCAAAACAGGCATAAAGTCTTTATACAATTTTTTTTTTGGTACGAGGGATTGAACTCAGGGGCACTCAACCACTCAGCCACATCCCCAGCCCTGTTTTGTATTTTAGACAGACAGGGTCTCACTGAGGTGCTTAGCACTTTGCTTTAGCTAAGACTGGCTTTGAACCTGTGATCCTCCTGCCTCAGCCTCACGAGCCCCTGGGATCACAGGTGTGGCCACCGTGCCTGGCAGCCTTGATATGATCTGTGCCTGCGTAACTGGAATGATGCACACGTGAGATGCGCAGCACAGCGCACAGCGATCAACAAAACAGAAACAGCACTGACAACCTGCAATGGCTAAGGGAAAAGAAAAACAAAAAGAAAAGGAAGTTGGACCTGAACAAGAGCCCTGCGGGACAGGCTACGGACTCACAGGAGGTTGTCCCCAGAGCTGGCCCTCCACCACGGGCAGTGCACGGCAGTGAGCCGCTGCCTGCACTCCTGGAGCCGGGCCCTCCACAAGCCATGCGCCCTCACGCCGCTTCTGCTTGGCAGACCCGGATGCCCTCCTCGTGCCCTTTCACGGCCCCCTCTGAAGCTTCCTCCCAGACACACCCAGTGGAGCTGGCCAGGGCTCTGGATATGAGCTCTGCCCAACATGAAGAGACCTTCCTGTGGACTCCAAAGTACACCAGCCCTCTGCCCTGAACCCGGCCTTCCACCCTCGTATATAGTCCTTTCCAGCGGGAATCCTGGCTGGGGGTAGCCTTCAGGATTTTCACATTTCTGGACTGTAATTTTGGGGATTTTAGATGTTAGAAACTTTGATTTGGGGGGACTCAACATTCTAGATTACAGTGTTCAGGACCGTAAATGGCTACCTTGTGCTCCTGGAAGGCCACTCCAGCCACGCCTCACCAGGAAAAAGCACCAAGGGACAAAAGAGAAACTGGTTCACATGAAGCACCTACCCCGGTGCCTGGCAGGTGAGCATTAAAGGGGCACCATCACTGTGCCAGCCTGCCGCTGCATCCTGTTTCCTCGTGTGTAAAACAAGGACGGTACAAACGACGACACCAAAACCACCAGGGCCTGGCCCGGCCGCGCTTGAGCTGCAGCCTGCTTCCTCGTCATGCGGCACACACCTCCACCGGGCCGGCCAGCCACCCTGGGCTTCCTCCTGCCCCCAGTGACACCGCCTGCTTGGGGTTCAGGCCACAGAGCCTGCAGCACACCCGCAGCAGCCCTGCCTCCTCGGTGGCACGTAACTGGACGTGGGTACAGGATTTATTTCTTTGCTAGGCTGTCACACTTCTATCTGTCACCAAACTCAATTAGAACAGTAGCAGCAAAGCAGTTTCTGAAGAGTAAAGTCTAGTACTCTCCAAACCTTGAAAGAAGTGTCACTGAATTGAAACAGCAACTGGTTCCCCAAAATCACAACCAACAGAACTTGGGTGGAACGACATTTTGTGTGGCTTTCATAATCACCAAAGTGACCTCAAAGAATTACTTCCATAAAATTTCAAAGATTTTTAAAAAGACTAAAAATGCCTTCTAATGTTCAGACAAATGAACCCATCCAACTTCAGATCTGTCTGGGCTTCTGCCTCCAAGTGAAACCATCCTCAACTGACAATCTGGTCAGTGCACAGCTGTTCCAAAGACAGGTCACTCAACCTGATGTTTGTCATTTTCAGAAAAACCAAAGCAGACAGAATACAGTCATGCCTAATAACAATTCCGGCAAGGACAGACTACCGACGTGATGCTAGTCTCTTAGGATCAGAAAGGAGGAAGCAGTCCCTAACACCTGGTGCCCAGGGCATCAGGAGTCACACATCACACACTGCTCACATGCATGTGCAGACACTAGTGTAAACGCAGCCACTGCACTGCCTCTCACATGAAGTGCGGTACACAACATAGATAGGGTAAGAAATTTCTATGCTACTGGTTTGTGTACTTCCTGTGCCAGACTTTTTTTATCATTACTTTAGAACCAGAGTCTGCCCTACTGTAAGATGCCATTCCATGACCTCCACAGGGTGCTGGGCTGGCCATGCCGCATCTCCGTGGTGTAAGCAAGCCCACGCTGTAAGGTCCGCAGTGATGCAGTTCTCAGAACGTGTTCCTATCATTAAGCTACACAAGGCTGTTTTTAACTTAAAATGGTAAAAACAGTGTTAGATTTCAAAACACATTTCACTTGATACAGTGTTCTAATTAAGGCTAGGGTGGCAGTCAAGATGCTTTTACATAAGGGGTTCTGGCAAGTGTCAACAGAATCTTGGGACAGCGGGGAGCCCACAGCCTCTGAAGAGGCCCTCAAGGGCTCCAAAAAGACAGCTCTACAGACTGAGCACTATCCCTTCCTCTTTCGGGTGGTATTTTTTGGCCTGGGATCTTGAGGGAAGTTAATTCACCTTTCCCAGCTGAACAACTGCACCCTGAAACAAAGACATCTTGCATTCGATCTTTGAATGTCTGCACAGACAATGTGAAGAAACCCTAACCAGAAACACGGAGCCAGCATGCTTCAGAAACACGCAACAGGAGCTGCAGGCAGAAGCTCCTCTGGCCGCGTGTTTAATTAGCATACTCCTTGACGATGTCCCCATGGACTCTCATGTTCTCCTGCCTGTCACACTCTCCACTCTCTCAAAGCACTCTCAGTTGTTTCATCTCAGAATTCTGGTTTCACAGAGGAGCCTTAAGAGATTCTTTTCCTGGGAAAACCTACTTCTTCTCTTGGCTTATTTTCACAAAGCAATCATTTAAATTCGAAAATGCAATTTTCTTCTAATGTGATGCTGAGATCAATGGGCAAGTGTGACTCTGACAGAAACAGCTGTATCGTGACCCAAGGGTGCAGCTGTTGCTACAATCAGGGGCTTAGCATCTCACCACAGGAATCTTAGGAACCACCCAGACTAGCACCTTCATTCCACAGGTGAACACACAGCACCCAGGAGAATGAAGGGGGCCTGAAACAAGGAGAGCTCCTCCAAGAGCACTCTGAGGGGCTCCCTTGAGAAGGCTCCCGGCTCAGCAGCAGGAGGTACCCAAGCCACAGCCACACACTTCCTTCCCAGGAGGGGTTCCAAGGCCATGGTACCTGACTCTAATTTCACAACTCCAAAGACACTAGCTATTCTTAAAAATTAAGCACCTAACAGCATCTGTATCCCTGGAGTGAGCTGCGACCCTCACCTTGCCAAAGATGTCCAAAGACCCAGTTCTGGGCAGTACTTGGCGCCACAGGGCCAAGGCAGGATTTGGAAGCCTCTTCCCTGTGATGTCTGACGTGCCCCTTTGCCTGCCGCAGTGCCCTGGCATCAGACCTGGCAGATTTCAGACTACTCCCAGCACAAGGATCCTAGCACCGTGTTCAAACCAATGGACCGTGCTCACTGCTGACCACGTCTGTCTCTGCCCCATGAGACTGTGGGTCCTGAGTCGGGCCCGTGACCCCTTCTCTCTGTCCTGAGCATCCAGGGCTATGCTTCATCACAAGAGACTCGTGGATGACAACGAATATCTAAAGCAAACAGAAAAGGGAATTGGTCATAACTAGAGAGCTGTGGCTTGGATCTGGAATGTCCCCAGTGACCTCCTATGCTAAAAGCCAAGGAGGGGCTTGGGAAGAACCTCCTCTGCAACAGTGTTCAGAGTGGGGCTTTGGGAGGTGACTGGACCGTGAGGGCCCTGACCTCAGCAGGGCCCTACTCCACTGGATTCCCAGCGGACGGAAGAAACCATGGGAAGCAGAAACTGGTGGGAAGAGTGAGTCCCTGGGGACGTGCCACTGGGAACTGTATCTTGCTCCGCCCCCCTGGCTGTCAAATGGTTTGCTCTGACACACCCCCTGCCTCACCTCAGGCCCAAAGCAATGGGGCCAGCTGACCTTGGGCAGGAACCTCTGAAACCCTGAACCAAAAGCAACCCTTCCTCCTGGAGCCAGCTGACATTGGCCAGAAACCTCTGAAACCCTGAGCGAAAAGCAACCCTTCCTCCTGGAGCCAGCTGACCTTGGGGAAGAACCTCTGAAACCCTGATCCCAAAGGAACCCTTCTTCCTCTCAGTTTTTCTCTCAGGTATTCTGTCACAGCAACCAAAAGCTGACTGACACCAAGGGTGACCTTCCTCAGTGACAAAGACACAAGTGGACCCTTGAAAGTGTAAATGTCAAAGGTCATAGTATCCATTTCTAGCAAAACAGAGGTAAAACCTAAGTGCCCTGAGTCCAGATCCCACGGTTCTGATTCAGCACTGCCTGTGGATGTGCTGTAGGTACAAGCCCTGGAAGAGGTCAAGAGCTCCTCCCCTGATCTACACGTCTCCTGCTGTCCTGAGGCTGCAAGGCAGTCAAGAGATCAGCCTGGAACCAGAGGTCCCCCTACTGCCAGACATGTACCTGGAGAAAGTACCCTAGCCCTACTGTGCTCAGTTTCTCCATCAGTAAAATGGGAACTCAATGAGCAAGTGTTCATTAAAGTGCACAGAACGGTCGGTCGCACAGTGAGCCTCGGAGGGTTAGCCCCTCCTCTCTCTGCAGCTAGCAGAGGGGTGTCATTTGGCTCTAATGACTTTCATTAGCTCAAATGCAAGTCACCACTGTTGCCATAAGGATATATAAACTAAGCGCAGCAAATGTTATTAAAACACAAGGACACACAAAAGCCCACGTAACCTCTGGCTCTTTCTGGGGATTCACAAATTGGCAGGTAAGCGAATTTATACCACAGTTTCTTTCTGTGTTTTAATGAAAACCTAACCACTGAAAATGACAGATAAAATCTCTCCAAATGATGCATGAGATAAAATTTCATTCTGTAATGGCAAGCATTCCATACAGGCATGTCAGAAAGCCTGACATTAAGTTTTAGGGCTGGGAAATGGCGCACCCTTCAGACCAGTGTCCACCGGGTCAGGAATGGGGCCTCTGACAGGAGCACCAATGGCCTGGTGGGGATGACACTGGCCCAATGGTACCCCTGACTTCCCATCAGGGCCCACCATGGATCTGACACCCAGGAAGGTGTTTAAGCTCTTCCTTCACCTGCTGGCACTTCGAGTTGGCTGCAAGGCTAACTTTAGGCCCCACACAATGATTTTTGGTCACCATCTATGGAGCCCCAGGCACGGGCCACTCTCACCACATTTGAGGCCTCACGAAACAGGCTCCCCTCTACAGCCTCCTTCAGAGCAAGCTGCTCAGAATTCATCCCTATGGAGCAGGTGCCATGTGTGGGGCCTGGGGACCACGAGTGGCAAGACTCGATGCTGGGGCATTCTCAGGATGGCAGCACAGATTTGAAGCAGTCACCCTGGCTAGCATGCCAGGGCAAGTCACCTCACCTCAAACACCTGGCTTCTCCCCTGAGAATGGGGCTTAGGACAGATCAGCCTCTTCATTTTGCCGGGCCCAGTGACTCAACCTGTGAGCAACCCTGCGAGTGTGGCATAGACAGCTCCGACACCTGGAGCTGGGCAGGTGTGCCGACTTCACCACATGTGAAGTTCAGGCGTAAATACCCACGGACACCAATTAAACTGAATTAAGAAATCACAAAATAGAACTATAGTACACACACCATGATTCTCATAGCATCACATGCAACGGGCTTCCTGTGATCCAAGAACTCCGAAGTACTCAAGGCAGACAGAGTGCTTCCCATTTGACAGGAATAAGGCTCACAGACCACAAGCAGCCCACCTCCCAGCACAGCACTGGTCACAAAGGTGGACGTGGAACAGGCACAGGCGTCCAGCCCTCTGCCCAGGCACTGACCTTCATGGTTTGCTGCCTCTAGAACAGATTACTGCCATCTGACAACAAGTGCCTGAGATGACGCAGGAATCCCCGCAGCTGGTCCTGTGACCTGCTCTGGTTCTGCTACCTCCTTGAGCACCAGCGACTAGGGTGGAGAGAGCTTATGAAAGTTCATGCCAAGTCTTCCTGCATGTTTCAGAGGTTCTTCCCTGGATCCTGCCTGCAGGCTGAGGTCCTCTCGTGCACAGCCACACAGACCCAACACCCTCACAGCTGCTTGCCCATCTTGAGACTCCTTTCCTGGATTATAAGCTCAGAGTTGAAACTTCTGCTCTGTACACAGGTCCAGTTCCCAAGTGCCCCGGCCCATTCACGGCTGGCTGTTCACTCACTCACACTGCAACACTGACAGCTGACCACCCCCACACTGCCCTGGGGGCTATTTGTTTATGAAGCAATCTATGACCACTCCTAGATTCGAGAGCCAGCTCTTTTTGTGTACCCTGGACCTGAAATGACCTCCATCAGAACAACCCTGATTCTGGAAGACCAGGGAGTCCCGCCTAGAGATGGCACGGTGTAGACCTCTGGGCCCCTATTTGCATGTGCACAGTCCACTCAGAAGGTGTGGGCAGTAGGGCAGACTTCTGCTGGCCACCTGCTCCTGCGGCAGCACTGTCTCAAGTCCCAGGAGCCTGCCCTCATCAGGCCAACATGGGAGGCTCCTTGCTTTAGGAGCTTCCTGCCTCCAGGAGGTACAGTGGCTGAAGGAGCAGCACCTCCCAGCTCCCGCAAGGGAAGAGCCACCCACCTTGGGTGGCCCAGAGAACAGTGCTCAGGAATTCAGCCAGATTCCAGTCCAGATGCAATGACCCATCAGGGGGTCTCCTCTTCCATCATAAGCAGCACTGCCTGCAACAAATTTCAACAGCCCATGTCTGCTTCCCAGGGAAACAAACAACCTGTACCAGCAGAGGAAATCAACAGAAGGCTACTGTTCCAGGCTCACTGCAAGAGTAAGGTGTCAAAAACACCCCAGCTATCACCCTGGTTCACCTACTATCCCTGATCTGGGCTCCCAGGTGACCAGTTTGCACACTGCATCTGAGTTTCACATGGAGGGTCAGAGGTGAATCTATGGCTGGAGGGATCTTCTCCCTGGAAAGAAAGGCTGACAAAGAGGGAGGGTGGAGCACCCTATAAACGCTGGCCCTCTGCATCTGCAAGGAAACAAGGAAGGGAAAGGCATTCTCATCACAAACCTTGTTGCTAGAGCTTGAAGATCCCCATCTGGAACAACCCTGCTGTCCTAGTCTGCTACAGCCAACCAGTGGAAAGGAAAGAAAATGCTCCTCTCCATAAGCTGAGAGAGTACACACGGCAGGATCAGAGCACAGGATCTGAAGGAACCCTCGGTGAGACTTGTGTTTTACTCACAATATTTCTGCGGATTCTCTGCTCTTCTTGATAACATAGCTACATGCATTTTAGGCTTTGAATAATGCTTTCATTACTTAAAATCAAACAAAAATGACACCACAGCAAGACACACATTTTTTTTTGGTACCAGATATTGAACTCATGGGCACTTGAACACTGAGCCACATCCCCAGCCCTATTGCGTATTTTATGTAAAGACAGGGTTTCACTGAGTTGCTTATTGCCTCGCCATTGCTGAGGCTGGCTTTGAACTCACAATCCTGCCTCAGCTTCCCGAGCTGCTGGGATGACAGGCATGCGCCACCACACCCGGCTAAGACACACCACATTCGGCCTAAGGTTGCAGCCCACCTCCCCACCCGCTGGAGGCACTATTGGTGCTCTGGGGCTCTGCACCTCAGCTTAGGAGCTCCTCCCACCTTCGCAGGAAGCCAGCAGACAGGTGTGAGCACAGGTGACCCAAGAGTTGGCAATGAACCGCTGAGCTGAGCCCACACACTGCAGCCCCTACAGTACTCTCCAGCCCAGGGGCCTGGCTGCAGGTGTATTCAATCAGCTGTATGTATCCTTGAGACACCCTGTACCTCTTGTAAGGACTGATGCCCAGCCCTGTCCCTGCAGAGTGCACCAACACAGGACAAAGTAAGTCTGTTCACAACAGCACTGCATGGTTCTCATTACTGCCTTGTTAGCAAAGGTGTCTGTACCAACTTTGCAGATGGAAACCAACAGGTTACGCAACTGGCCCAGGCAGAGTCAGTAAAGAGCAGAGGGAACAGCAGAATGCAGGTTTCCCAACCGCCCCATAACCTCAGATGGCAGCCGCTCCCTGGACTCCCTTCCCCAGGCCCCATTGACAGGTTGAGGAAATGAGAGTAGTCTAGGGAAATAACCAGACTTGTATATTTGGTTTCCCTTGTTAATTTTTCAGCTCATTTTGACAAAATATCTTGCTAATTTGTAAGACATCTCCACAAGGTGTAGAAATCATTACATGTACCTAGCACGTAATGGGGAAAGCCAGATAAAGAAAGGTCTGGAATGTTTCAGGACACACGTGTCACCTCACTTCAGGATGCCATCTTCCCTTGGGGCTCAGACAGAGATGAATCCAGCTGTGCAGCCTCATTTTTCTTGTTTCCTTCTACTGTTCACTCAGTATGCCTCAACACCCTTATTCCCAAGAATGACTCACTGTGTCTTCTTAAACCTCACAAGGTCATTATTGCAACATTATTTAAAGAAGCAATTTGTTCTGCAACTATTTCCAAGTAGCTCTTTTGTAGCACATGAAGTATCATCCAAGCTGGGCCCAGTTGCAGAGGCAGAGGGCTGGAAGAAATGTCCAGAGGAGAGGCCTAAACCATAGGGCCTCCATGACCAAGGCCCTGAGGGACAAAGAGAGATGACACATGTCCAGGTTCCTGGGGTTATCAGTGGATAGGAAGAGACACAGGACCCTGGATATTACACATGAAGATATCCATACTGGCAGAAATTATCACACAGGAGTAATAAGACAGAGATAAGATGAGCCCCCACCTGTGGCTGGCAGAGAGGGGCAGGCATTGAGGAGATGATGGTGGCTGTACCATCTTTTTTCATTCTTTCTTAGGAGTTTTATTGTCTATATTTAAGATATACATATACGTGTATATCTGGGTATATAAATGGTTACTACAATGAAATAAATTAACATCATCTCACATAGTTCCTATTATTTAATGTGTTGCAAGAACAAGTAAAATCTACTCATTTAGCAAAAATCCTGAATGATATAGCATTAACGAGTCCTCCCACCCTGCAGATCTCTAGACAGCTGTCACCAAGTACCCTCTGAACTATGCCCCCCCATTGTCACCACTATCTATTCTCTCTATATATTTGACTGCTTTTTACATTCCACATATAAAGCTCCTTTATCTCTTTTTCCTTTTTTGTCCCCCTGCAGTGGGAAATGAACCCAGGGCCTCAGGCATGACAGGCAAGCACTCTGACACTGAGCTACATTCCCAGGCCAAGCCCCTGTATTTCTAGGGGTAAAGAAGAGCCTGCAACATTTGAACGGGAGGGAAAGCATCAAGGAGCCAGATGTATGGAAGCCAGGGGCTCCGGCTGATGGAGGAAACCACACAGAGTTCATGTGTTGGCTTCGATTCCTCGGACTCGGATCTCCAGGTCTAACATGGCCTCTGTAAGGAACACTCACACCTGGGGGCACTGAAGTTGGTGCCTGAAGATCACACACAGCACCATGTTAATCAGGTGCCTGTCGGTCCTCTGGATCGCCGACCAGGCTCTAACCATCATGGGTGCTGGTCTCCAGGACTGCCCAGCAGGCTCTAATCTTTCTGGGTGCTGGTCAGACCCCTAGATTGCCACACAGGCTCTAGCCTCTCAGGTGCTTCAGTTCCCCTGCTCCAATATTCGCTCAGTGAATTACTGTGTTCTGGCTTGGGTACTAAATTCTCTAGAGAAGCCCACGCAAGTCTCCAGTGGACACCCTAAGATGGATCACCACAGCCTGACACGAAGAGTCAGTCCAACTCTGCAAAATGCTATTTTCCAAGCATTTGCCTAAGAGTCTGTGAGAATATTTTAGAGAAACACCAAGAGAAGGAAGAGGTGAAAGTTGCAGGAATGGCATGAATTGGCTCTGAGCACCAGTCAGGACAGGGCCACTGACACACAGGAAGGGGACCTTGCGGAGGTGCAGAGGAGAGGAGAATATAGAGTCAGGCTGCTGGTGCCCTCTGCTGACCATGAGGCCACCCCCACGTGGGTGTCAGCAAGGACAGTATAAGCACAGACAGAACACAGCTCACAGGCAGGCAAGCAAACATACAAACACATACACACACGGTGTGAGCAGAGGCAGAACACACTGCACACACACACCACACACAGGACAGTGTGAGCAAAAACAGAACACACACACACACACGCACATCTACACAGGACACATAACACACTTATAGGACAGTGTGAGCCGAGGCAGACACTTATCCCCCACTGTTTTAGTCAGCTTTCTCGCTGCTGTGACTGAAAGGATCTGACCAGCACAATCATAGAGGCGGCAAAGGTTATTTGAGGGCTAGTTTCAGAGGTCTTAGTCCATAGAAGCTTGGCTCCATTCCTCAGGGCTCAAGGTGAGGCAGATCATGGCAGAAGAGTGTGGCACAGGGAAGCAGCTCACACAGTGATCAGTAAGCAGAGAGAGAGCTCTCCACTCTCCAGATACTAAATATATACCCCACAGCCACACCTCACAGGCCTCCAGCTACCAGCCAGTTAATCCCATCAGAGTTCAATACACTGATTGGGCCAAGGCTATAACCCGATCATCTCTCCTCCAGACCTTCTTGCACTGTCTCATGTGAGCTTCTGGGGGGCACCTCACATCTAAACCATAACACCCATGACAGGATAAGCACACCACACCCATGCGCATGTGCGCGCACACACGTTCACTCACTCCAATTTGGAAAAATACAAAAGAAATGTAAGCAGCATAGTAAAAGTTCAACTACTAAAGTTTACCTGAAGCATATGTCTCTCCATGAGCTGTAAGAGAGCCTTGTGTGAGAACAAGAATGTGGACATGGGGAGCAATATCCAAGTGGAGGGTTGAGACCTACTGGAAGCACATTTTAACTGGAGATTAACTGTGGAGGGGCAAGTTCAAGTCCCCGGTGGCTGCAAAGGCAGAGGCTAGGGTGAAGCTCGCCCGCCTGCCTCAGTGCCTCGTAGCAACACGCTCTTTCAGCACGCACATCGAATCAAGACCTGAGGCTCCCCTTCCACTTGCAGTGTGCAGGCCCCTCCCGTCACCTGGTACCACCCCCCCTCACCCCCCACCCCCGTGGTCCACCAGCAGCTGCTGCCACATGCGGCCACAGTCCGCATAGCACTGTTGGCACAAAGTCTACCTGGAAACATCCCTTCTTTTGCTTCGTAGCAGTGCATCTTATGAAATCACCAAGAAGAAAAGGTAAAGCTGTTGTCAATTCTCACCCACAAAGAAAAAGTTCAAGAGTTGGTGCGCACCCAACGCCCCACAGCCAGGCCCAAGAGCGACCCTCAGCACCTGCACAGACAGTGGCTCAGAAGGCTCCAGGGCAGCTGCAAGCCCATCGCGAGGGTCAGCTATGACGATCTGCGTCATGATCTGCCCACATTCCCTGCATGTACAGAGTTAAGCCAGGACAGATGGGCCACAGTTTGATCATAAAGTCTGAATTTCAGGTGGTATTAGCCTGCTGCAGGTTTTCTACTTTCTAAGTGTGAAGAGCACCACTCAGCAGGAAGCTGCCTGCCTGCGTCCTAGATAATGAGCTATGCAGGGCTGTTCAGTCCTGCCTCTACTTACCTCCCTCCCAAGCAGGGTAACAACAGGTTGGAGGAACGGGTTGCCATGTTGTGCAGCTTCCACACTTGCTTACACGGCATGTGATTTTGCTCCAGCGCTTGTGTGTCTGAGTGTCAGGATAACAGTTCATCATTTACCGACTTCCCTTGACTTGTGAAGAACCTGCATGCTGCAATCACCCTATGATGTAAACGATGCCCAAGATTCCTACAGAAAGGCAGCCTTCTCCAAAGTGACTCTGCATCTAGACATTCTTCTAAGAAGCCCCTTTCCACGGTTCTTTCTCCCTGCCTCCCAGCAAGATCCATTAAAAAGAATCTCAGGGCACACGTGACAGGGGACGCAGCAACAGCTTGAAAAGGAAGTTCTCCACTGGACATAGGATGCGTTTAGCAAATTCACACAACTAGTGCCTACAACCTGCAAGCCCATCCATCTGTTAGTCCTATTTCCAGTATGCTATCCCGCCCCCCCAGCTGTGTACCTGGCAATGTGTCTCAAGGCCTCAATCATTTGATTAAAAATTGCTACCACTAAGCTGGGATGTGGCTCAGTGTTGGAGTGCTTGTCTTGCACGTGTGAGGCCCCGGGTTCAATTCCCAGCACCACGGAAGAAAAAAGGAGGCTGGGGGCTGGGGTTGTGGCTCAGTGGCAGAGCGCTTGCCTAGCATGTGTGAGGCACTGGGTTCGATTCTCAGCACCACATAGAAATGAAATAAAGGTCTATCAACAACCATAAAAAAAAAATATTTAAAAAAAAAAAAAAAAAAAAAGAAAAGAAAAAAGGAGGCTGGTGCTACAAAGAGGAAGAACACAAGATGCACAGGACACCCTGGACAGCAAACACCAGGGCTTTACAACATATACCAGTACGAAAGAATGGCAGGCAAAACACACAATAGACACCCACAGAAGCCTTCCATCAGTCCAGAATATAAAAGGTGAGGAGTGCAACAGAGGAACAGCACTCTAGCAGAAGACGCGGCTTGGCCTTGATCCCACCAGGTCCGTATGGTGAAGTAGCAGCTTGTGCCGTGTGCTAAGTCCTGCTTGTGGGGCTTTTACACTGAATTCAAACTCAGTTTATTAAGTGTAGAAGCCTCATGGTTTACAGGCTTCTGCAAAACATGGCATGACACTCCATTTGCAAAGTGTGCTCTCTCCACGAGGCTTTTTTGCGTTAAGTTATGCAAGGCAAGCTCAGATCCTTTAACTCCAAGCCTTTCTGGGGACATGTGAACCAGAAGAGTTTGGCAACTGTCCCGACAGACCACTTGAGGAGATGAGTTACCACATAGTGTATGGCTACAAAGGGGCAAGGAGCTGAAGTGACGCTCAGGCCAAGCAGTTCCCTGCCCACTGGAGTAGGAAGAAAGACCCTAGCATTTCTCACTGGAGAAAACATTCCAGGCCAACGACATCTTTCAGTTCTGCCTGTGTCAAGAGAGAAGCCTAGGAACTGAGAAATGAACATTGTGAAACAATCCTCTCCTCCTAGAAAGGTGGTCGGAGGAGGAAAACACTCAGCAGATGAGCCATGGAAGGAGTGGATTTCTGGAGGCCCTGATCTAGGCCTTCCCCTAGATCCAGGGACTAGAGGAAGCAAGCACCGTCAGCCTGGACAGCCACGAAGGAGCAAGCAGGCTTGGACTCAGGCAAGCTTTACTGCAGCCACAAAGCACAACTCAGAGGCTCCAGTGGGTGCCCATCACGGTCTCGAGAAGCTGCGAGGGATCCCCAGCTGACATCTCACAAGAAAACAAGCACTCAGTCCCACAACTGAATTGTGCCAGGATGCAGGGCACTCCCAACAAGACCCTGAATCCAGGTGGTTCTGGAACATAGCCCACCTGACACCTGGACGGCAGCCCTAGGCCCAGCAGAGGACCCACTAGGACAAACCCACACGCAGCCAGGGAACTGGGAGTACAGACATGGTGCTGCTGAAGCCCAGGTTCCTGGTGCCTCTTCCGCAGTTCACAGACACCGGGAAGTGTGAGCTGCTGCAACAGAGCCCTGAAACATTGGAGCAAGGCTGGAGGATGCCTGAGGAGTGCAAGTCTGACCTGTAAGTGCAGATGAGCAGGAGAGTGAAGACTCCTGCACAGCCTGTCAGCAGACGCGGGCAGAACACTGCGTGAGGCCAGGAGAAGCGAGAAGTGCTCGCACACTGGCAGATGGCACGGGACTGTCCGCTGCCTCCTGCTGGGAGGACATAGCCTGCAGTGGCGAGACCAGACACACAGGGGTCTCCCGCCAAGGGTGTGAGAAGAGAAGGACAAATGGAGAGGGCCGCTGAGGACAAGGAGCAAAGACCTGAGGACTGTGGAAGCTCTGCCTCTCCAGATGGCACAAGACGCTGAAGCCGAGGCCTGGGCGTGCGGTCGGGGGACCCCAGGAGAGGATGAGGGTGAAGGTGAAGGGTCAAGGGTGAAGGGGTGGTCCCAGTGCTGGCTCGGCAGAAGGCCAAGGTAAGAAAGGGGTGGTCTCACAAAGACCTGTGGCTGGGCTCTTGTGGGTGGCATGGGTACCCATGAAGTCCACCGAGAGTACGATGTTCTTGAAAACTCGGTTTGGCAGACCCCATCAGGTTGGCCAATGCGGAAAGAGGGGACAACACAAAAGGCGGCGTGGGGGCCCCACCCCTCCTGCAGGAAGCAGGCTGGCAGGTGATTGAGCTGCATGTGCATGTCCTCTGCAAAGGGGGGAGAATTATGTTCAGAGGGTACAGGGCCCACATAACCCTAGCCCTGGGAACCACCAGGACCTGCAGGGAGAGTACACCAGGCCTCTCAAAACTGGCACACACAACGACCCATGGTTTCTTTCCATCTGCAGTTCTTAAGGTGCCCACAGCTGCTACCCTGTGCTGGGTCAGTGGCACAGTATATGGTAGCAGACAGCTCGCCCGAGGCCCAGGTCACCAGACGAAGAGGAGCAGTATGAGAAGAGACGGGCGAGCAGGAGCCACCCAGAGTCTACTGAGCACCCACGGGCTCAGCTGGTGTGCCCACGGCCAAGACTCCCAGGGCACAGTCTGAGCTCTGCACACATGGGGACAGAGCTCACCTTCCTGGGACCCCACCTCCTGAGTGCTGGCAGGAGCAAGGACCTGCTTCCATCTGACCATAGGTGGGAAAGGTGAAGGGCGTCCCCGTGACTGTGCCATACGCTACAGCAAAGGTGAGGGCGTCTGGGGATGGAACGAAGGCAGCCGTCCCAACTTAATCAATGGGGAGATTCGCCCAAAAGTCTGGACATTATTTTTTCTAGTAATCGCAAGTTCTAGGTTTCATTTGTAGAAACCTCTGGTTCTCTCCAAAAAAGGAAAGCTGCCATCTCCCTGAAAAGGGGTGGGTTGAGGGAGAATGGTGGCACTGTCTGAGAGCCACAGAGGCAGAAGGCACAGCAGTGCCAGTGCAGGTGACCCCAGGCAGCAAGGGGACAGCGGCAGCAAGCAGAGCGAAGCAGCCACACTTGGGCATCATGGGCAATCAGAGGAGAAGCCAGGGCTCAAGTGGGAACAGGGCAGCGTCCGCCCTAGCTGTTCAGCAAGTAGCTAGCCGTAGAATCGAGACACTGTTATCTCCACACTCGGGAGGAGCCACCTCCCGGTCACTACCCAAAGGGAGGAAACTGGCTATCCTCAGAAACAACCTCCTGTGAGCAGCTCCAGTCTACTGGTGAGAATGAGGCTGGGTGGCTCACAGGCTCTGTGAATAGAGGGAGTGACTGCAAAGTAAGAGCTGAAAGTAAGAGACAAAGGGTGTGGGGGGAGGAGGAGCTTTCAGTAAACCATTTCTTACCCTGAGGAAGAGGACTGTTCATAAATAACAACAGGTAGACAGGCTTTAAAATAGAAGTGATAGCTGGGTGTGGTGGTGCCCAGAGACTTGAGGAGGCTGAGGCAGGAAGATCGCAAGTTCAAAGCCAGCCTCAGCAACTCAGCAAGGCCCTAAGCAATGTAGTGAGACCTTGTCTCAAAATAAAAAATAAAAGGAGCTGGGGATATGGCTAGGTGGCTAAGCACACTGGGTTCAATCTCTGGAACAACAACAATAAAAAAAAGGTGATAGAGTCCCATTGAAGCAGTCTAATCGGGATCTGTAGTCACCTGATAGAAAGCAAGGCCACCCTCAGCCAGGCCACAGACAGAGAGGAGCCAGAGGTGGTAGGGCAGTGTCTATGAGCATACTGACATGTTGGACAAATGAAGGACATGCTTCAGAGACTACAGGGTGAAATGACCTTACACAGTGGAAAAAGGGCTAATGGGAAGCCAGAATCTGGAAAGCACTTACTGACTGCAACAGAACAAGAGGGCAGGAAGATGTAGGGTCCCTCATCAGTCTCAGACACTGGACTGACATGAACATGGGAGTCCTGGAGACTGGAGAGCCAGAGGCAGGTGGGAGGCAGCCTGCTTGGGTGCAGGGACACAGGACTCCACCTGGGCTCGGCACAGCTGCTATCAAAAAGGCCTGGAAGGCAGTCCTGGGCTCTATTCATCACCCACGCACCTAGAGGGTAGGAAGGAGCAAACTCTGCTCTGGAGTGGCATGGGTGTCAGGATACCTGCATCCCCCTCAGGAACCTCCAGCACAGTGCCCTCCTGATGCCAGGGTGCAATGTTCCTGGAACAGCTGTGACCCCAACCTGGATCCTGAGAATCTCAGGAGTATAACTTCTACAAACACCTACCTGCACGATCACAGCTGCTCTGTTTATTGGTGGTCAGTGTGTAAGCCCTGCACCGACCCATCAGCAATGTAAAATCACGTCCCGCCATACGTCCAGCTGTATGACAAGCTGCGCGAGCAGCAGGCTAAGCCACACTCACCTGTGCTGTAGCAGGTGGCCAGAACCCCTCTGTCTGCAGGGCTGGCGCTGATGTGCCAGATCTCACCTGCTCGATGCAGGAGGACATTTTTATTTATGATGTTATTCTCATCGTCAAAATCTATGATGTGGATCTACAAACACAAGAAAAAGGTACATCAGGGTCTCAAACACTTCCCTCAGCATCGCGAACATCAGGGCTACCACGAGTCACCAGTCCCGTCATCACACGCGTCTTTGCTAAGGACGCATGACTTTGATTCGATCCCTTCTGCACTCCTCTTTAATGACAAGGTGGTGAGCCCTGTAGAGTTGTTTACAGCCCAAGCTACATGACTACCCTCTGATCCTCCCCAGTCTTCAGACAATAAGAAACCAGGTATTCTGCCCCAGGGGGCTCTGAGGTGAGGCTGTGGCTGGCAGCGGGTGGGGGAGCTGTCCCAGCTGTCCAAGGCAGCAAAAGCCTCTCAGACCCACCACAAGGCTGCAGGGAAGGGAAAAAGTTGGCGAGGGTTGCTGCCCTTGAGGTCTGAGAGTGACCATCTGCTGCCCAGTGGGGTGGACTACGCATAGCCACTGTAGTGGGCAGAACCTGACACCTCAGAAGTGACTAGGGTGAAAAAGTGTGGGAAAGATTGTATTTTAGCACATTTTTTAGCTTCTTTCTAAAAACGAGGCCAATGGCCGTCAGCATTTACGATCATACAATATTAATAACAAAGGTGGTAAATTTAAGTCACTAAACAAAAAGGTTAAATATACTTTTCTGGATAATTTTTAGAGGAACTGAAATGATTTTTACATTCGATCTCTCATCAATACTAAAATCAATGAGAAAACATAATTTTTTTAAAAATAAACTTATCCTAAGAAAATAATCATGGATCTGTGCAAAGATTTATATCCAAGAATGTTCACCATGGCCCTGATTATTGCCATGGAAAGGCCAAAGTCACCTAAGTGCGCAGGGCAGGGGACTGTCCAGCAACGTGTCATGCATGACGGCAGCACACAACTTGCAGCCATTCCACATGCCCCAGAGCACTTCAGGGCTGAGGAAGCGTCCACGACACCCGTTGAAGGAGAAGGGAGCACAAAAAGAACGGAACTACAACCAGTTCTGGTTTACAAAAGTAGGCATGCTCAACCAGGAGACTAGAGGCAATTGGTTGTCTCAGGATGGTGGGATCACAGGCAACTTCCTTTACCTTTCTGTGCCTTATCGGCATCTTTCTTGGTTTTGCATGATTAATATGCATTACTTTAGCAATCGAAACAAAGCTTCCCTTGAAAACAGCAGGGCCACACTGTTCAGACTCAGTGTTATTGTGGACTGCTTCCTCTTAGGCAGCACATGGATGCGAGAACCACCCCTGCCTGCGAGAGGACTCTGCAGCGTCAGTGTAGACAGAGCTCAAGAGCGGCAGCAGCCTTAGGAACCACATGGAGCCATTCCCGTGTGCACGGTGGCAAGGCCAGCAACGGGTACCCAGGACGGAGCCACGTGGCACTGTTCCCCAAGTGCGCAGTGGCAAGGCCAGCTCGAGCACTTAGGATTACTGAACGTGGCGGAGCCCAGTAGGAGCCTGACACACACAGGTGCCTTCCCCTCCTCTTTGTAGATGAGCAATCACCACTGTTATCTTTAAAGCCACCAGCAGACAGCATCTCCTGCCCTCAGAACCCAGCAAGACTTCTCCAGCAGGTTGGAGACATTCCTGGCAGAAACCTTCCACATTATAATCCTACATCCGAGAACAAGGGAAGTGGTGCAGCACTGTTTCACCTGTGAGCACCTCTTCCCTCTGTGGCCACTGTGAAGTGCTGAAAAGCTACCCATTACTAAGCAGTCAAGTGGCTATAACTGCAAACATTTGGCAGTGCTTAGTAAGGCCAAGCACACACACGCTCTAGGACCCGGCAATCCACTGCTACTGGGCACGTGCCCAACAAATGCCAATAAAGTGCAAGAACATCCGCAGATTAACTTATGACAGCAACAACATCTGACACCCAGATGTCCAACAATAAGATGGGCATTTTCGCAGAACAGGGCACCTCAGGTGACAAAGAGCAAACCGTGACAGAGGAAGCAGACACAGCAGGTGTGCAAGCCGTTCCACGACGTTCCAGAGCAGAAGAGACGGTCGGTGGCCAGTGAGTCCCACGGCAGGGCTGCTGGGGCAGGGACGGCCAGACGGCAGTCATGTGTATGGGTGTCTGGGACGTGTGTGGTGGTGTGGCGTGGATGCATGTGCACCAGAGTGTGAAAGCACACAAGCTGCATGCGCATCACACGTAAGTCACACCCCACCGACAAGAGCCAGGGATACACACCACGGCAGACGCAGAAGGAAAACCTGCTCTTCACTATGACTGATGCCATAAAAACTGCAAGACGAGAACCTGAGGGGCCACGCAGCTGGCCCACCACACCCTCTGCCCTGGGTTCCTCCCAGCACACAGGACAAAAACAAAACACGGCAATTCAGATACCAAAGGATGTTTATTTTATTAACCAACTTAACTGGGAAGAGGATGGTAAAACTGGTACATGTTGTAATCTGGATAATTCTTTTAAGAAGTTTACTACAATGTATACATAAGAACTACACAAATGTTGAAATTGAAACAATAATTTGATTTCTTCAAATCTGCCACCAAAAATAAGCCAGAAATATATAATATGAAATATTAAGTGACTTTAACTACTATGACTATAATTACCACAAATGTTCTAAGAGTGCTCAATTTTAAAAGCAGATATAAAATGGCTGGCAATTATGCAACTACCACATGTGAACAAGAACTAAAAGGAAAAAAGACAAAATCAGAGATAGCTTTTGTGTTAGGGGTTTTTTTTTCAGTGTTTGATACATTTCCTACTCATCGGAAATCCATTAACGCCGAAAGAAAGAATGCGCTTAAAGGTACCACCTTGCCACGTCTGTCTCTTAATGCACTACAGCACCAGGGCACTGCCAGGCAGGCACCAGCGCACCGGCTGGCTGGCACCTGCTGGCTGGCTCCATCCACCCACCACAGCATAGCATCCAGCAAATGTGAGGCACCGCACTCGCTGTCATGTGCTCCTGGCGCCCCTGCCCGCGGGCCTGTCCTCACCACAGGGCTGTGTTGTTGCCTGTGAGGACACCAGGCTGATGCTGTCCATCAAGCTCCGCTGGCTGGCGCACCATCGTCCTTTAGATTCCTCCCCTGCAGCCCTCAGGCACGCAGGCGCCAGGCAGCGAGCGTGGGATTCCGTGTCCTTCCTAAGTCCATCTCTCCTTGCTGCATACACCCCAACTTCCATGTCTAGCTTGACAAGCCGGAAGGTTTTTCCACCTACCTTCATCTTCCAGAAATTGAGAGCCCAAACACACATTCTCATGAACTGCTTCAACAGGGATATGTTCAAAAAGAATGTGAGGCATTCAGCTGCCAAAAGCAAGGAACAACAAAATAGTACTGGCTGATATTCGCAATGCCCCAGGATTACATCAAGGGTTTTATCTTTGGCAGTTCCGCTGATCCAAAACAGTCCGATAAAATCTTTATTGACCACAATGTACAGGAGAAGAAACTGAGACTCAAAGCATGAAGGTGCATTGGCCCACTCAGTCAACACAGAACCGGGGTCGGGGGAGCCCCAGCACTCCACAGCACCATGCCTCAGGCCTCAGTGCCTCTGTCCACTGGGTGTGGCAGCAGGGCACCAGGCCAGCAAGGTGGAGGTGGGTCCTGACAGCAGGCAAGAGCTCTCAAGTCCATCCTCAGGGCGCCACGCCTGCATCATTCCTGCACCTAGCTCACATGGAAGGACAAGGAAATGCTCTGCTGAATCAACACAGGCAGCTACAGGCCAGTCACAAAATGAGCCCTACGCAGAGCACACTCTGCATGCAGTGAGGACACAAGAGACTCCTCGGCACTGCCACCCAGGTGGGGAGGAATTCTCAACACAGCTGCCTTTCAAAAAGACATTGATCATTGATAACCAAGATCAAACTTGCATCTTTTGATCACCAGTATTAAAATGTTTAAAGCCCAGTGTTGGGCCACAAGGCCATAGATGAAACTCCATAAAAATTCAGCAGTAACAAGACGTGAACTTGGTTAGGAAGCCCACAAAGACGGCCCTGCAGCCCTTCCTCCGGTTCTTGAAGGTCAGCTTAAGAAAGTGCAGCTGCCACCCACCAGGACATGCACCAGGCACTGTCTTTCTTGAACTGCAAGTAAACCAACTCATGAGAATTAAAGAAAAAAGGAGGCAAGGAATCAAAAGCTACCATCTTAGGATGTCAAGGATCCTCCAGCTGGCTTCCCTCGGGCAGGAAACCCTCCTGGCCCTGACTACAGCCAACCTGCCACAGCTGGAAGACCTGGCCGCCAGCAGGCAGCATGAGACCCTCCCTCAGCCCCATCCGTCTTCCCCACCCGGTTCCAACCACCTGCAGCTCCCTAGAAGTGACTCAGCACACCCAGGGCGAGGTCTGCATGCAGGGACCATGCTCATGGTTTCCCTTATTTCCAACTAAAGTCAATAACCCTGAAAACATAGTTCTTCCTGAAGTCTGTTTTGCTTCAGCATGAATGTATCAGGAAACCTGGGTTCTAGCTTAGATTCTGCCACTTCCTAGCTACGTTGCTTTCTGGGCTCTTGTTTCTGCATTTGCAAATTTAAGGTATTGGATTTCTAGATCCCTTTGTTCTAACTGAAATAAGTCCCCAAAGACCACCAGGAAGACCGAGGCACGTATGTAAAAGCAAAGAGCCTTTATTTAGGCTTAAGCTTGGTCTCTCAGACTTCACCGACGCAGCGGTTCAGTGCAGACAGCCCCAACAATGGCTGAGCAGGTTTTTATAGGGGGAGGGGACAGGTGGTGGTAGTGGACATGACGTATGCATCCCATCATTACACAAGCACCAATTACAATTGTACAGCACCTATGGTGACAATAGTGACCATTCAGAGTTTGAGGGGTGTCTGTAACATTTGGTGAGACCCAATCATGGCTTTTGGGAATTTTTTGAAAATGACCAACTACAAGGTGAGTTTAAGTGACCCACG
>PVHX01015346.1:0-47134 GCA_004024805.1 Geosciurus inauris
GGCTTGGGGGTGGTTTTATATGCAGCAATCAATAACAGGAACTGTAACCTACCTTATCGATATTATTGGGACAAGTGTGAAAGTCCATAACATATTGTAATATAAGTATGAATAAATCCTTTTGGATTATATTAAGCATATATCAGATGATAAGCCAGGCCTGATGATGCACACCTATAATTCAAGCAACGAGGGAAGCTTAGGCAAAAGATCACAAGTTCATCAAAAGTTCAAGGCCAGCCTCAGCCATTTAGCGAGGCTCTAAGCACATGAGGGAGACCCTGTTTCAAAGTAAAAAATAAAGATGACTGGGCATATAGCTCAGCAGTAAAGCATTCCTGGGTTCAATCCCCATACCCGCCCCCCAAAAGTGACATAGAATAATACAACATTACAGAAATCTAACTGTTCAATGTTAAGGCCAAGGCCAATTTGTAAACTAATTTAAATCAAGTGGTTATTTCCTGAGTGGCTACTCATACTTAGCAGTTAATCATGTTCCATGAAGATACAGAAACAACAAAGGCAGGAATATTTATGGATTTTAAAAATATATGAAAAGTATCTCAAAACTAAGCAACAAATGAAATGTCATTTAGCATCCAAATTTCTCAGAAACAGATTTCTATCCCTAAAGCATTGTTCACTTCTTAATAGAACATTACTGCTGACATCAGAAAAATCTGGGTTTCCAACTTTCCTCTAATACTTCCTTCAGTGAATGCAAAACATCTTTGGGTGAAGTGTTCATTTTCTATTAGTGAAATGAAGGGAACGGCATCTTTATTTCAGGAGTCTTGGGAAGATTAAATGACACCTGTGTATTAAGAACCTACTATATAAAACAAGGGAAGTACAAGGCAGCTCCCATAATAACTGACCCTTCTAGACATGTCTCCATTGCAGATTTGTAGGGAGGAAAAACACTTAGATATTTGTTATCATAGTTCTCAAATTCGGCTGTCAATTTTTCCCAAGTTCAATTCTTGAGAGTAAAATGTTGCATTTACTCTTGAATTCCTCTTAATTCTTCTCTATGGCACCAAACATTCATCAGAAAATTCTGTTGATTCTATATTTTTAAAGTAACCTGGATCCAATACCTCTCATGACCTCCACCAATACCAATCTGGTAAAGTCACCATCGTGTCTACCATGTATTATTGCATTAGCCTCCTATATATTAGATTTCTGGGTTGTCTATTAAAAAGTGCTACAAACTCTGTGACTTGAAACAAAGGAAATTTATTTTCTCATATTCTGGAGGTTGAATGTCTGAAATCAAGGTGTCAACAGAGCCATGCTCTGTTTCAAGGCTCAAGGGGAAAGATCTGCAGCCTCACCTCCTCGCTTCTTGTAGTCGCCAGCAGTCCTTTGTCATTCCCTGAATTGGAGCACTATAATGTAAGTCTAATCTGTTTCTCTGTCTTCACAAGAGCTCTTGTGGGTCTCGGTTGATATTTCACTGGGCCAGTCATTGAATTAGGAACTTCCCTAATACAGTATGACCTCGTCCTAACTTGGTCATGCTTGAAAAGAACTTATTTCCAAATTAGGTCATTTTCACAAATATGAGAGCTTTAGGAGGACTGCAATATATTTTTTTGGAGGGAGACACAATTGAAGTCATAAAACTGCCCACTTAGTCTCCCTGCTTTACCTTTGAGAGTTTGGGACTATTTAACTCATAGCATCCAGAGTGTTTCCCATATAAAATCACATTATGCCTCTGCTCAAACCCTCCATTAATGCTCTATTTTCCTTAAAGTTAAAAAAAAAAAAAAATCATTCTGAAAGAAGATGAAAAGTCTATCATGATCTCCCCTTTTCTTCCCACTCCTACATCCACCTTAAGGCCATTTCTCAGTCTCTTCTCCCAGGCCTTCCATTCCATTTCACCTATACCAGGCCCCCTTTAAGTCAGTGTTTATGCCCTGGGGCATTTGTACTCTGTGTTCCCCATCTGAGGAATTCTTTCTTCCCCTAAACCCCATGGACTCATGATTTGCTCCATTTCTTCCTTTGGGTTTTTGCTTTGATATCACCTTAGCAGAGAGGCCTTTCCTGATGACTCCATGGAAGTGAGCACTACCTTCACCCTAAATTAGCATCCATGTGCTGTGTTGTATTTTCTCTTAGAAAGCACATGTCTCTAATGATCATATTATAATTTATTTAATATCTGATACTTTCCAACACATACACACACACACACACACACACACACCCCTCACATACACATACACACCTAAAATCCAAGAATGGAGAGATTTTGTTTTGCTCATTATAGTTATCTCCAGTGCCTAGAATGATGTCTAGTAAATGGTAGAATGTATAGCAATGATGCGAGTGATTCTTGTTTATAGAGATGCAAGTTGTGTCTGGTAGAGATTTGATTGATTACAGTTCTGTAGATATTGACCAGCTTTGCCAGTTTTTCATTTATTAAGCAAATTCATGTCAGTTTTCCTGGTGGCCTTGCATACACATAATTCTTTGAGTTCCTTTGAGCAGCTTATTACATTTTACTAATTCCCTCATTAATTATCTCTTGACAATATCCACATTGATGCGGTTTCTGAAGGAGTGGATGTAAGTTGAGTGTCAAAGACTGTATAGGTATACACTGGAAGAGAAGAGGGCAGGTAACATGAGGACCTTTCAAGGCAAGGACAATAAGAACTTATGTATAGTAAACCCTGCTACTCATAATTTTCAAAAGGGTTAAAGCATGCTTCTTATAAAAATAGGAAAGGAACCCAGTTCAACAATTTTATTTAACTCATTAATTAATGAGGGAACTAGTAAGATGTGAGAAACAGTAGACAGTCTCAATCTTCAAAGACCAGTTCTTCAAACTTCCATGAACAGGAGTCCTTTGCATTGCTATGGACAGGAAATTCCTGCATTTTCATCACCTTCCAGAAGTTAACCTCTCTCTCAGAAAGGTACAAAATACATCATCCAAAAACAATTCAAAGTTAGATATACCATAAAGTAACTCCTGAAGAGTACTCTAGTAACATACAGCATTCCACGGAAAGAACACCAGTTATCTTTTTCAAAAAGTTTTCACTTTTTTTTCTAAAAAAATAAAGCAGATTATGTAAGGTATACAGGCTCCCATGTTTCTGAGAGTGATGACTCCTTGGTTGACTGAAGGTCCAGTTGGTGAAAGATGTTATTGCAAGGCAAATTAGGATCTTACATAACAAGATATGGAAAATCACTCCAAATGCTCAAGCAGAGGAGTGCCTCCATGAAAACAGTGTTTGAGAAGAGTCATTTTAGCAGGGATGTGTGGGATGGGATCTAGGAGTTGGAGGGGAGGCAATGAGAAGACAGGAAGTAGCAAGATACACTTGGAAACATTCTGCAGGATTCAAACCTGATTTGGACCTGTGAGATGTAAATGAGCCAGAAAAGTTTGTATAGAGAACATTGGTCTTGGAGGCAGTTAAAGTAATGATTGAGTTGAGTGGAGAGCATCAGCTTCCTTAGGATTTTACCAGATTGTGGGGAGACATTATATTTCTAAAATGTGCCCTTGATAGTATTTGGCAGTTTATTTTTCTGCATTTATATTACTTTTTGACAGCATGCTAATAAGTTATTTTCTTTTGAATTCAAAATATTGTGTTCATTTTTTATTTGAGCCTTAGATTTTTATAGAGTTTTCTTGCCTAAAATGTTTCCTCTTTAAAATGCTTTGCTCCTTTATTTCAGAAAGGTATGCATCTGTATTCAAATATATCTATTCCACCTTGGTAAAAATATTTGTGATATCCTTTCTATGATAGATATTGTTTAGATGTCAACTGTAGTGTAACTCATTAATATGATTTCACTAACATTTATGAGATGCCTTGGTTAAGGCAGTATTGAATGATAATGAAATCTCTTTCAATACTTAGAGCAAGCTGAGAGAAATCCATCTATCTTGCCTTTGAAAGATTTTTTTTAATTTAGTGCATCAGTTATGATGCATGTGTGTGTTCACTGAATCTTACTTTGTTCGTTAAAAAAGAAATTAAAGCATCATGTCTATTCGATATTAGAAAACAAACCAAATCATTCAGGTCATTTAAATCCATAGCAACTCACTTTGGAATGGTTAGGTTGTAGCTCGATTTCCGAAAAACCAAATACTGGGGAACTGTCTCATGGTAATTACAGCTAAACAATTGAAGTTCAAGCTATGTTTCTGATCTTTGATTTGAGTTTGCTTTTTTCATCTACTTGGATTTTGTACAAATTAACCAGTGCTGTTTTTTTTAAATAAATGCTCTTTTTATAACTTGACATATTCTAAGCAAACACACACACTCTAAAAATGCACAAAGTTAACCTTTTGAAAATTCATACTCTACTGAGGACATCATAAATGATTCACCAATGACAGACAGATAATTTTTATGACCTGACCATGAATCGTTCTTTAGTTCTTGAGTCAAGTGACTACTTTTCACTATATTGAACCATGAGTTTCAAAAATAAACCTTCTGCTGATAAGGAGATTTACAGAGAACAAAAAAGCCTGAGTCAACTATTTATCTGGGACCAAATTCTGTGAACTAAGCTTAGTTCAAGCAAGAGGGTTTCTAAGCAGTTCATTTATTTTAATATGGTACAAACATCTCAGAGTTACACTGTAGCTTATGTTCACAGTGCACTGACAGAAGAGGAGGGGAAAGGCCTGGAGGTAACATTTCATGCATTCTTAGTGATAAGAATTGAGCACCTGCTAGAAGCAAAGCTCCATGCCCGATGCTCTGGAGATACACAGGCCTATACTACAAGGAGCTTATACCTGTTATAGAGGGAATGAAACCAGTGCACAGCTCATTATGTTGCCACAAATTACAATATAAGACAGAATATTATAAATACTAAGAGAAAGGTGGAAAAGGAAACATTTTTTTTAGAAATTCCAAAGACAGAGAAAGTATTTGGTTTCCTAGGGAAATGAGACTCTGTGGCATTTGAATACAACAGTATTTCTCAAACTTCTGCATGCATAAGAGATGCCTGGGGAGCTTGTTAAAATTTGGGGATCATCCCTAGAGATTCTAATTTATATGGTCTGCATTTCTAACCAGCACCCCAGGTGATGGAGAGTACCTCGAAGCCCAAGTGCCATGCCTTAAGAATATGCACTTAGATCCCTAAAAGATAAATAACATTAAGAAGGCAGTGATGAAGGGAGAAAATATTCAGATAAAAGGATTGATAGAAAAAAAGGGGAGATGAAAAAGTGAGCCTGTATTACCCGATCTCTGTGGGGGGTTCAGAAATCATTCTCCCATCCTAATTAGCCTTTTCAAATAACAATGGCTTTGTAAAGAGTTGTTCTATTTAAAAAAAAAAAAAAAGGAGAGAAGCCAGTTCTGCAACAGACCAGATTAAATGTCACTACTCCCAAATTATCCTGAAATTGCCCCCAAATTGATGAGAGTATATTAAGCATCAATAAGAGGTCCTCATATTGCAGGGAAACTATTCTCAACAGCTCAGAACTGCAGAAGGAAACGCATCCCATAGAACTCACCAGAGGCAGCCAGCAATGTGAGCTTGTTTTTTAAGAGCAGGCAGGGTGTTGGTTCTCTGTGGGACTTCTTTGAGTAACTGTTCTGTTTTGCTGGTACTGCACTGGCTCATGTTATCCATGCAGTCAGGGAGTGGACAATAGTCACTAATATGTGCTAGTGATCCCATGGGGATCAATTTCCATTCTCCTGTACCTGATTGCATGTGATTGGGAGTTCCCTGTGTCCTCTTTGATTGGACATAAACTCAGATTCCTTTATTTATATCTTTCTCTCACTGGCATCCCTACTTTACATATTATCTGTCTTCAGATAATAGCATCCTACAGCAGAAAAGGAACCCAGCACTCCTTATCTTTGTCAGCACATGGGTAAAAAGCAGCAGAAGCTGGGGCTAATATGCAAGGAGAAAACACTGTGTGGTAGGTAAATAGTGCACGGCATACTCAATCCAATTCACATCCAGTAAGAATTTTCTAAGTGCCCTTACCTCAAAAAAGTTGTGAAAGAGTCATGAAAACTGTGGCCACTGTATGGTGTACAGGAGGGAATGAAACCCAAGGAATAAATAGTGCATCAAAGGCAAATGGTGAAAGATCTCAATGTTAGAAAAAAGGACTTTTTTCAGTAGACCAAAGGGAATCATTAAACATGGTTCAAATCAGGCTGTAGGAAGTTTGAACTGGTCACAGTGTGGAAAGAGCGAAGAAATTGGTTAAAGACAAACATAAGGAATTCTAAACAGATACCCAGAGTTAGGGCTATTTTTATGTAGACTGAATCCCAAAATGTCCCATGTTGACCCATGGAAGAAATAGATTAACAGCATTCATTCCAATTTATCTCTTAAAGAGCATTCATGTAAAGTCCAAAGTAGAACTACAGAAATCTTATTCTCAAATATTAATTTTACTTGCTTAAAATATACAAATAATTGTCAAAATTGTGAAATGAAAATATGAAGGATTATGCATGTAGTTGTTTTTCCTGCTATGCATTTCTATCAATCATTCATATCTTAAGAAGACATTTATTCTGGTATCTTAGATCCTTCCCATTCTAATAACTACTTCCAAAAATATATTCATGAAAATAAAAAGGCTTTCTTCCTATCAAGTCAGATAGAATTGCTGAGGCTAGCCAGAGCCTTTCTGTATAGTAAGTGGGTAAAGAATAAACAGGAGGGCTGGGGATATAGCTCAGTTGGTAGAGTGATTGCCTTGCGAGCATAAGGCCGTGAGTTCAATCCCGAGGACCAAAAAAAACCCACAAAAAACAAA
Source organism: Geosciurus inauris (assembly GCA_004024805.1). Classification (NCBI taxonomy): domain Eukaryota; kingdom Metazoa; phylum Chordata; class Mammalia; order Rodentia; family Sciuridae; genus Geosciurus; species Geosciurus inauris. Next base: position 6,827 of record PVHX01015346.1, read on the forward strand.
AAAACACAGAGATCCTTAAGGTCTTGTGTGCCTTTTTTCTATGCCATTAGAGATTTCTTTTACCCCACTCCACCCTTCCCAATTTCTTGCTGTGCTTCTCATCAAAACCATAGAAAATGGTCAATAATCTTTCTCCAGCTCGATATACTCTACAATGCTCTCCTGAAGTTTAGTCCATTCACAATTTACTCTTTTCTTAGTGGTAGACTAAAAATATCTTTTATATGATTCCCTGTATTCTCTTATGATACTGCTTCATCTATAGTTGTTACTTGCTCAATCAGAAAAAAAAATGCTTTTTTTTTTATTTCAGGCAACAACTATAGTTTACCTTAATGCCAGCATAGAAAATAATACAGGCTTGAATACAGTACTGTCAACAGAAGTTCCAGAGCTACTGTAGCTTAGACTTTTAACATTTAATGAACATTAAAAATCATAGGAGTGGCATGAGAACCAGATGGTTATATTATTCCACCTGACCTCACTTTTACATTAAAATATCAAGGAACAAAACTTTAACACAATTTTCCCAGTTGAATTCATGATCTTGCAAAGAATTCCAAAGTCATAAATTGCATCATTTTCTTGACAGATTTATATTTTGTGGCAATAAAGGCGATACCATGAATATTTTCTATATGAAGATAATTTAAGAAGGCAGCGTGCATGTAAAATCAAGTATATGTGAAGTTGGTAGAATATGAAATAGAAAGTATGCTTTTTTAAGGTCACAGAGACTCCATTAACAGTGAACAAAAATCTCTTTAAAGTAACCACGATTCTTACTTTAAAAAAAAACAAAACACAACTTATATTTCTTGGTTAGTTCAGTTCTTCAACTAAAATTTCTTTCTCCCTTGTGAATTTTGCAACCTTTTGGCAGTTTTATTGTTGAAAAGCCAAGGTACATTCATAATTGTTCCACAGTAACATGCATTTATCATTGGCAAAGGTTCCATACTATAAATGAATTACTATAATAGATGTGTCATGAAATGGCATCTTATTATCCTCCTCTTCTTCTATTTCCTCCACCAAGCAGGTCAAAGTCGATAACAAGTGTTACTCTAAAGTGATATTTTTGAACAAATTAAAGGGATGAAGTGAGTTTTAAAGCTTTAGCTTTGTAGTACTTTAAAATGATTAACACTTTTTATTCTAGTTACGCCTCTAAACCCCTAAAATATTTCTTACTCTGCTGTTTTTGCTTAGCTAGGAAAGCCATTGGTTTCTCTACTGGCACTTGGGTTGTTCTCAGTCAAGAAAATGTGGTTGAGAATTTATTATATTTGAAGTTGCTGTCAAAAAATTAGAAAGTGATACCATCTCCACCCTTGAAGAATGTACAGTATTGCTGGGAGAGAAAACATATTGATGAAACATGTGAAACAAGTATGAAGTAAAGCCCACACTAAAAAAAGAGAGAACCTATTCAGAGAAGAGATGGTTAAAACGGACAAAAAATGTAGTAGTGTAAATCAATGTCTAATCTAAATTATAAGATTTCCGATTGACTTTATTCAGATGTACTTGAAAACACTGAAAGGGAAACATCTCCATTTTCCCACAAAAATCTTTGGCAAGATAATAGAGTGAAAACATTTTTTGACTGTATGGTATGTTGATAACTACCATGTCTACAATTCCAGGGTAGCTAGAGTGAAGTGATCAGAAACACAGAAGTGCAGGGTTCTGTTACCATGTTATTTGAGCTCTATTACTGAATCCTCAGAAACACAGAAGTGCAGGGTTCTGTTACCATGTTATTTGAGCTCTATTACTGAATCCTGAAGAGACCAAACACAGTCTAAGTACAGAGATGTTCTCCTGAAATACGTCTTGTTACTAATCAGAAAGGGCAACTGAATTTTCAATTTCATTTATCCAGAGTTAGATTTTGATAGTTCATTTTACACTCAAGAGAACACTCAACTTCTACGTATTCCGATAGCTGCTGAATCTTACTTGATATTTCTAGAAACTGATGTCACTTTCTGTTGAACCAAAAGTAGTAATATTAACTTCAGTCTAATCTCCCCTCTAAGGCAGCAGCTATTCACATCACTATATTTTCAAATGGAAATTGAGAATTTTCAAACTAGAAAACTGAATAAGTTGATTCCAATGAATCTATGAAACTTTTTTTGCCTGTGAAAATATTCTTGGTGTGTATCATCTGTTCTCGATCTTCTCTCATTCTCTTTTATCCAAAATACACAACACACACAAACTCCACCTAAAGCCAGCTCTTGTTCTTCATAAGCCATTTGAACAGGACTAAAATTCATATTTACTTTGGAATTTGTGTTTATCATATGAAACATTGTATTTGTTTCACTCAAATAATGCTGGAAAATATTTGGGTCAACCAAGCTCTAGAACAATGGTTGCCTATGAAACATATTCATAATGTGCTTAACTGCCTGCAGTCACTAAGACACCTGTAACATCTTTGCATATTCTGTTTGCTGAAGTCCACCATCTTCTTAAAATGACAAGCCCACTTTCTAATGCTCCCCCCCCTTTGGTACTAAATTTTGGTGCATGTCTACCGAGTAATGTTGGAATGACCCCAATTCTATTAAGATTTAGCTGTAGGACTTTCCATAGTTCTGTGCTCATTAAGCAGTTCCCTCCTTTACCCAGCAGTTGTTGGAGTTCTTGGGTAGTCCTGAATTTGTCATAAATGTCTCAGTGAAGTTAGTCATCAGAAGAATTGTGATAAATTCATAAAAGGTCTTACTCTGAAAAATTTCCTTTATCTAGGAAAGGGGCTCAGAGTTGAATCCTATGAAGACAATTCCATATAAGGAGAAAGATGGAGAACGGAAGGAAAGAGCGAAAGCACAGTTGAAGGATTAGGTTTCTGTTGTTAGATATTGCTTGAGGGTTATCCAATCAAATGATTCTCCCTCTACCAGTGTGCTAAAATATTCCAGATGTGACAACAGTTCTAATTCCCTTTTCACTAGGGGTGGGAGTGGGGGTAGACAAAAGGATTTGGCTATTTTCTGAAATCTCTAATTAGCTAGGGATTTTAAGAAAAGCAAGCAAATTTTAACAACCCAAGGGAGACCAGAGCTAAAGAATTGACAAATGAGCACAAAGACTCAAGAACACAGCTAGTTTCATTGTACCCAGATGCCCTTTGGGTCTTGTTTGACAATCCCCAAAACACATGTTGCTTTCTATTATGCACACTGATACAGAAATGGCTCAAAACTTTCACTGTTCTTTTTGCAATGTCAAGTGAAAATACAGTGTCTGTTACTGAGAAAGACTCAGTGCTCAGCTGACAGGTCACATGAGAGAAAGAGAAGGGAGAATGAGGTGAAAAACAAAACAAAACAATGAGAGAACTAGAAAAAGAAATCATCTCTCAGATGACTACAGTGTATAGTAATAGTTCATGGTACATTTATCTCCTTACTGTAACAATTTTAACATATCATGCTTGACTCTAATTTCAAGCACTTGCAAGATAAAAGAATATTCTGCTTCATAGAGCAAATGGAAAGCCTTTCCAATGGGCTCCTTTTTTATTTCAAAAAAATAAATAAAGGTTGAAATATTCTTAGCATTGATAGTAGTAGATGCTGGCATAGTCATACTTATGTATGTAAGATATAATGGGTGACAGAATATCAGTTTCAGAACCTAGGTTGTCCATATGGGTGGCACCAAACCACTCTCAGTTTTACACTGTGGTAGTGACATGTCAGGGTAGCAAAGCCAGTTATTCAACCCTCATTTGCTTTTCATATTAAATTAATTAACAACACATTTTTTTTGGTACTGGGGATTGAACTCAGGGGCACTTGACCACTGAGCCACATCCCCAGCCCAATTTTGTGTTTTATGTAGAGACAGGGTCTCACTGAGTTGCTTAGCACCTTGCCATTGCTGAGGCTGGCTTTGAACTCACAATTCTCCTGTCTCAGCCTCCCTAAGTGCTGGGATTACAGGCTTGAGCCACTGCGCCCGGCTTAACAACACATTTTTGACTCCTGTACCTGGTGAGAAATGTCAAACAATAGTAACAACTTCCTAGATTTCCGAAAAACAAGTATTTTGGTAGCATTCTATAACTAATGCTTAAGCTACTTTATGTTCAAATTTGTATCTTCTGCCCAGAGGTTCTTAACCCTGTGTATTAGAATCTTCTGGGGCTTTAAAACATGTTGATGCTGATTCCTCCTGCAAGAGATTCTTCTTTAATTGGTTTGGTGTGTGGCTTAAGCATCAGTGAGTTTTAAAAGTTAATCAGGTGAGTCTAACGTGATGTCAGGGTAGGGGATCACTAATCCTAGCCAGTGTTTCTAAGTGTGTGTTATAAATGGATTGTTTGCCAGAATCACCTACAAACCATATTAAAAATGCATGACCATATCTCAACCAACATACTGAGACAGAATATATGGGGGAGTTGGGTGTTGGGAAGAAATCGGTTGTAAATAAACTTCTTTAAAGATCATTTGACAGGCTTTCCAGGTAAAGATGATATCCACGTTCTATAACCCAAATGATATTTTGCAATAGCCAGTTTTTGACTTACATGTTTGTTACACAGCACAAATATCAGTGGATAGTAAAACAAATTATCTATCTATATACACACATACACATGATACATATACACACATATTGCTGTATATATATATACACACACATACATGTATATAACGCAGCTGTATATAATGCAAGTATGCATATAATATGCATTACATATAACATTATATAAAATAAATTACTGGAGATCTATACATATACATACAGACCCTAAGTATATCCTCTAACAAGAGATGGATTCTAGCTTGGGAGGCCTGCATTTCTTACCTTCATGACATAGCAGAGAAGGATTACTGATAGCTGTATAAAGTATTGCATGTAAGGCTCAAATGGGTAGCTTATGCAGTCAGTTTTAATGTTCTCTGACCAATTCTTAGAAAGATAAAAACCCAGAGGCATTGAAAAATACATTTTGAGTACTACTTATGAGCCATGATTATATATATTTTATAGTTCTCTTGTTATTGAAAACTATTTTTGAAATTCAGGGAGCCTGACAGTCTGTTGAATGCACAAAACCTATTAAAAAGCAATCTGAAATGCATTTCAGGTGAAATCACTTTTACCAAAGTGCAGATCATTTCATTTATTCTAAAGACATATAATTAGAAAAGAGAATGAATTGGTATTTTTTTCTTTTTACAACATAGCAAAAATACATACTTCTTTATTCCAGCTTCATCATGTATGTTTTTTTGAAAAACGTCCATGTCAGAAGAGAGTGATTGTTTTTCTCTTTTCGTGGACCTCTATGGTATGTACAACTCAGAATATTTTAAATGAATTCTCGATTGAAAACAAAAACATAATAAAAAAATCAGAAGGTATTATTTATCTTCGCCTTATCTGCACATGTCAGAAAATTAAGACAGTGATGAATTACATGTTACTGTACAGAATTTTATTATCAGAAGCAAAATTCAAATTTGTTCTACTTAAAATACAGAAGACAAATTTCTCATTTAGAAAAATCCATTTTGTTACTGTTTGGTCAGAATGGAATAAAAATTTCATGTTGAATACACACTAATTCGATTTTTACTGAATAATTTTAAAGGCATACCATAGAAAACATTTATCTGCTAAACTAACACAGGGTTATTTATTTGGTAAATGCTCTGGTAGCTTGTATTTACTGAAGAGCAGTTACTCTTATTATTAAATCATAAAATATTAGAAAGGGAGAAATGTGCTTCCTGTGACATATTTTACATAAATTGATTCAGGTGGAGAATGTTTTAGGAAAATAAACTTTGTTATTAAATCAAGTCAAGTTCATTAGGAATGGTCCATATAATATACTTTAAAGATTATTAGATAAATTTAGTGGTTTCCAGAAAGCCAAATATGAAAACTCAAAGGTAAATTTTCTCTTATCATTCAAGTAAGTGAATAATGTACAAACTGCAGAGTCCTAATCTGTTTTTGAAGATTATGAAAATGCAAGAGACTAAAATATAGCAATGTAATAACATCAGTATATTAATATATAGCAGTTTACAGGTAGCATTTAAAAGGATAATGTGAGATTACAATACGTGATATTTTAAAAGGTAGAATACAACATTGGAGGATAAATTCATTCCAAAATATTTTGTATGTGAGAACTGATTCTTAGTAAATTTAACTGAAAATGAGTAACAAAAATTTACCAATAAATTTCTCACCTAGAAGGCCACAGGCTCTGTGAAGATAGGTACAGAGCTGAGTGTAAGAGCAAGTACAATACAATGGACCTCTCAGGGATTACAAGGTTGTCTATGGAATGTTTAGCTTAGAAAATAAATATACTGGACTTTCAAGGCAGATGTTCTTAACTCCACTATAATATTTTCTACAAAATGTTTCACTCTTTCATTTACTTACATGACATAAGAAAAGTGTGTGTCACTAGAAGCAGTTGACCTGTGCAGAGGCAAGTCAAAGCAGTTATCTTAGACTCCATCTACACACAGCAGGTCCGTTCAAAATGCAACTGCAAGTAAATTAAGCAGTTGTGGTCCATCTATAGTTCTAAGCAGAAAGAGAAAATACTTCTCTAACCTCTTTGCTAAGCAAAAGGAAAGTTCTGGTTAGACTAATACATCTCCATGTGCAGAGACAGCATCTTTGTGGTCCACTGGTGAACAGCTTCACAATCTACCCTTTCTTTCCACTTAGTTTTCATGACTTACTGGCTGGAGTACCTGTTAATTACTTGTCATAGTACAAAACCCACTTCACAGACACATGAATGTAAAACAGTTTTTTAAAATTTTTTTTTCTGATAGGTTTTTGTTGTTGATGGACCTTTATTTTTTATGTATTTATATGTTGTGCTGAGGATCGAACCCAGTCAGTGCCTCACACATGCTAGGCAAGTGCTCTACCACTGAACCACAAACCCAGCCCTGTAAAACAGATTTTGATGAAAATTTTTTATAGCATGTATGAAGTAACCATGCTAACAAAGGAATACCAAAGCAGAATGCACTAATTAACATTTCTTTGTAATGAGTCAAAGACAATGAGAAATTCAGCTAAGTGTCCATGCAAATGTCCTGTAGAATCTGTGTAGATAATCATGTTTCCATGCATGCAGTAGGCAGATTTATCACTAATTTGAGCCTTAGAAGGTTTGTGTTTGCAATTCTGGAGTCCAACTAAGACCATCATTTAATTGTGTAAGCTGCTGTATTTTATCCTGCCTATTCATTGGTAATTAGAACTAACAACATTTCACAAGATTAGTAAATGAAAGATTACTAATAAAGTAACTGGAATTTAGTGGACACTCAAATGTTTGCTCTTTTCCTATATCATAACTATAGCACAACAATTTTAATTCAGAGAAAACAATGGTTCAGTCACTTTTTTTCCTTTTCTCTTAGTGCATTAGTACATGAACTAGAAAGATCCAAAGATAAACATCTTTGAACTACTACTATTCTTATAGTACTAAATGCTCCAACTTAAAGATCTTAAAGTGCAGTTTCTAATATCTGGGTAAAATAGTGCTATTTACTAGTTTGTGAAAACTTATCTAAAAATTGAATGCACAATTTGAAATGTTATGTTTCTGATGTGGTATCCCTCAAAAGCTCGCTTGTAAGACAATACAAGAAGGTTCAGAGAAATGATTAGGTTATGGGAGCCTTAACCTAATCAGTGAATTAATAACCTGATAGGATTAATTGACTGATAACAGAAGGCAAGTGGTGTGTCACTGGAGGAGGTGGGTTGTTGGGGGCATGGTTATGGGGTATATATTTGTATCTGGCAAGTGAGATCTGTCTGCTCACTGATCATGTGAGCTGCTTCCCTCTGCCACACTTTTTCACCATGATGTTGTGCCTCACCTCAAGCCCAGAGGAATAGAACCTGCAGTCTATGGATTGAGACCTCTGAAACTGTGAGCCCCTACATAAACCTTTCCTCCTTTACAGTTGTACTGGTTGGGTCCTTTAGTCACAACAGTGAAAAAGCTTACTAAAACAACACATATGCAATATATTTAACATCAAAACTTATATTTTCAATAACTGCTTTTTAAAAATATTTGACAGTTTTAAAACTTTCTGCAAACTTTGAAATAAAATTTCATAAAATAAGAGTATATTTTTGTTAGATTTTCCTGATTTTATACCACATTAAACAAAATTTTAAAAACCCTTCTTAATTGACTCAAAGCAATTAAACTAAATGATAATATAATTAAAATTGAAATTCCAGAATACTTTATCAGAATATTTTTGCATTCAAGTTCACATACACTAATTCAAAGGAATAAATGATTGCCTATAAACATTAATAAACTTACTTTAAATTATATATGACTTAAAAGCACACATTGAAAATATAGAAATAATATTCTAAAATTATTTTAGAAAACATGAACTATTTTTTTCATAAGTAGATTAAATGCTCTTTCTGCAAGTTACCCATATTGGTAAATTGCTTAAACAGCTTTTCCCAAGGATAAAGTCTATCTCAATATTAGAGCTTAAACTATATGAATTAATTATAATTTCAAACTGCTATATATTTCTATAAAACATAAATGTTGTGAAATAAAACAATGAAAATTGTATTGAAGTTTTGAAAACAAGTGCGCAAAATTGCTGCATATTATCTCTACCTAAAAATGATTTACCTGCTCTTCTGCATCATGTATGTATTTTCCACATTGCCCTTCTTCTGACTTGTTCATTATTTCTTTATACTTTTTTTCATTTATTGTGATGTGAATTTTTTATGCACATTCATCTCTGCTGTCCTTCCCCTCAATAAGTGCATAGTAAAATAAAGGTTCTCAATAAATATTTCTTTAATTAAATTAAATTCTATGAACATATAACTAGAAGTGTCAAATGATAATTAGGCCATCACCTCTCTGATGAAGAAAAAAGAACAGGTGTGGAAATATTAATTTTTCATTATATATGCCTTTGCTACTTCTTGAATAGATATATATGGTTACTTCAAGGGAGCACTCAAGAGAATAAGCAAATTATTTCAGGTTCTCCAATATCTTAGAAATGAATTTCTTACAATTTTAATTGCCAGTAGATTTTCATTAAATATATTATTATAAACTTCTTTAGAAATCCCCTTTATGCATCTAATTCAGTGTGATAATTTCACAAAAATCATTTTCTCACAGTTTAGTCTGCATAGATTTAAAAATATTTTACTGTATATTATTTTCAATGATTTAAATAGATAGTATCTTACTTGCATTGTGACCACCTTTTACTACTATCAGAGAAGATTGTTTGGTAAGTAAAGCAAATTATCAGAATTTTAAGATTATACTAGGCAATGTTCACCAAAGACATAAAAAGGAAAATATAACTATAAACTAAATTTTTCATCGCAATTTCTTAAACTGACCAAAAAAATACAGATAAACATTATCATTCAGTTATTGGAAAACATGCAAATTAGAATCCAAGACTTTAAGAAATAAGGTAATTATTGCAATTATATTTAATTATGTATTTTAAGGCTAGTCTCGTGTTTGCAAAATCTCCAATTAGTGCAATTGATAGAGGAATTTTAAACATGTATTTATAATTTAATTGTAGAAAAGCTATATTCAGAGTCTTAGGTTATTATATCTGTTCCCAAAATAACTGCAATTTTAAATAGCTCATGTTGCTACCATGAGCCTCTGTTTCATCTTTAGCATATACAGCTAAAAATGTTTTGTGTTTTTGTGAGAAGTCAAATAAAACAGCATGTGTGAAAGTTCTTGAAAATTAAAAGCATTTTATAAGTTCATGGCATAAGCTTAAAACTTTCTAAAGTATTAATTATAATGTTTGTAAATTTTATTAACACAAAAATCTGAGTTCTATAATACAATTATCCTGGAAATACTATAAACCAAAGTTGAGTTTAAGGCCCAGCTAAAATACATGTTATGGAAATTTAAGAACAAAAGCATCATAGATATAGCCTTAAAGGTTATGATTATGTATTTTAAAAACTTCAAAGATTATAGGAAATTTTTAAGGAAAAAATATGTAAAAATGGGGAAAATGGTTTATTTACATGTTACCTGGAAACAATTAATACCCAACATGGTGTGGTAAGTAATTTGATCTTTTCTAATGAAAACAAGTTTTGTTCTTGTACATATATTGGCATGGTAAATCTGTAACACTAGATGCTAGACACTAGACACTTTGAACAATGTATGATTTCATTAATATATCTGATTTGTAAAACAGACAAAGAGAGAAAAGATAAAACTCTAAGTAGAAAATATAATTTTATAACTACATCTTACAGAATATTCCAAGAGATATCATTGGTTATTTTATTATTTTGAAAATATTACTTATTAAAACAACTAAAAAACGTTAAAGCCTGATATAATTTCAACATTGGAAAGGTTTAAATTACTGAAAAATATGTAGAACAAAAATGCCATCTCAATGCCATTGGTACCACTATACTGTTGAACAATTATTATATGAGGTATTAACATTGCACATAATTATACACTTGGGATTTGATATTGTAGCTAAACCAGTTGTTCAAGGCCACTAAAATACTGAAAGAGGATTATGATTATTAACAGTGGGGAGGGAAAAGAACTGTAAAAGCCCTTCTAACTCAAATTTGAAGATGGTGATTTCACACACGCACACACATAAACACATGCCACAATGACTAGGAATTTTCAGTAATTCATGACACCAAACAAGAATATACACCTCTAATTTTTATCATCTCTATTACATGAATTCAGTGGTGATATGGTGAATATCTGGGACCTGCACAGCAATGTGATGGTATTATCATGCTTTAGAACTAGCCCCTAAGGACTGTGTAAATTTGACATGTAGTGATTGGATTTCATTGCTTCTGATGGGTGGTATAACTTTTAGATTTTATATGAAGTATCATCATGTTTTATTAAGACTACTCAGTATTTAAAATTCATGTATTTCAAATGAATGAAGTGCTGAAAAATTTAGGTATGAGTAATCAGTAGTAACTGCTTAAATGATGAAATTCAATTTTAGGTGGCACTTATTCTATGGGTTATGAAATTGCTCTTTTCTATAAACATAAAATAATTCTACAGCTCCAGTCTCATAAATGTCTAATGTTTTTTCAGTATTCAGTGACTTAATTTTACAATACACACATTTCAATGATTTGCAAAATTTGGAGGAATGAACACCTCAGGAAAATAGGAAGTGGTCCACAAAAATTTGGCTTAAGTATAGTAGTTGTATTGGTATTTAATAATGGTAAACTCAAAATATGTTAATTCTGAAGTATCTAAGTAATGTTTGAAGAGCTGGCCTACTGGGTGAAAATACCATTTAAAAATACTTGTGTTACCTAAGACAAAGCCAATGGCTATTCAGAATTCCCAGGTAGAACAGAGTTGTCAATACTAAAGGAAAGACTTTGTACATTAACACATGAAGAGAAACTTCCTATCTCAAGGGATGGCACAAGTGGCATAAAAGGTCATTAAATGCTAATAGACCTATTGAGGTATGGTTGCTTAATGGAGGATTGGAACAATACAGACATAAATACCAACATACAGAGAGGGATTTTAACTCTCCAACATGAGATTTACGAGCAATATGGAAAATAAACACTTTCTTAGTATTGGCAGTACCAAGTTTACACAATTATTATACTCAATAGAACATTTGACCCAATGATGACACAATCTATATGCATGTCTGCCACTGATTTAGGAGAGTCAGAAGAATGGTTTACACAATAAGTTTTGTAAGAATTCATCTTCGTGTAGTGGAGTAAACCATACTTCAGAAAGTAAATGAAAAATAAGTTGAGAAATTTAGTTAGGAAATAGGAAGGATAACGTTGAGATAAATTCCTTTAACCCTTTTCCAAATATCCATACATTTATAAAAAGAGATAAAATGTCCTTTGATCTAAGAGATTCTTTGCACTTGTGCAGTGTACAACATACTATATACATATGGGGCTTCCCCATGTACATATACATATGTATACACTATATGCCTTTTTAAATGTATACAGAGCTTTAACTCAAAGAAAATGAGTCAGGAACACAGTAATCATTGCCAGACAATCCAAGTGCTGAAATAAATGACACTGTTCACTTAAAGGGCTATTTCATCTCTCTCATTGTCTAACACTGAGAATATAACTACCCTTTTTAGTTTTTCTTTCATTGCAACACTGATTGTCATAGATAATCTTTGTGCTTTTGCATAATGCCCATCCTGGATGGAACATATATTCACATACAACATTGGACATTTTAAATAAGCATGCTGTAACACAGGCAGGACCATACATCCATGCACAGAATATTTTGAATATGTTTTTTTTCCCCCAAACTGACTGCAACATCAACATGCACCACTATCATATTTGGTCCTGTACAGCAAGGAATGTACAGCTGAAGCAACCATGGCAAGTTTCACTTGCAAGAGTTTCTTTAGAGAAGAACACCCAATAAAGAAACAAAAGTGAATGAATGAAACAAAAATTATTCCCTCAAAACAAAGAGAAAAAAAAAAATCCTCCCACATGTTAACACTGAAAATCTGGCCATTTTTTACACAGCATGATTTCCTCATTCCACATAATACAGGTTCTCTCCCAAAAATCTGAGTCAAATTGTTTATAAGAGACACATGTTAGTGCCTCAGAGCTTTCCCCAGCCATTGAAAGAGCTCATCTTGATAAAGCATTTTCCAGCGCACATTGGCTTCAACAGTTTCCACAGCGCGTGAGAAAGAAGCTGCAGCTACCCCATCATAGTTCTTCATGAAGTTCTTTAACTGGAAACAGAAATTTAAAATGATAAGGCTGCATGTCTTAAAATGAACTCATGTGCAGCATATTTGAACAAGAATCCATTTGAAACAAAAGTGCCACAATTGAAACCAAGGGAAAACCTGATAAGCCCTCTAGCTTTAATTGCCTCTAGTTACTTCCTTTTAGTTAACTTAAAAATCTCTCATTTTGGAAGGCACGCAGCTGAGCCACATATTATTAGCCTCCCTCTGACTCTGCTGTATATAACACTGTGTGCCATGGTGACCATGGTAGCCGAGGTTACTTTGCAGGGAAGGCTACTTTTAAAGGCTACTTTTGTTGAAACCACCAACTCTTCTCTTGGGCCTGAGCAGGTATCCAATGGGTTGACCTTCTGATGTCAGATGATCAAAAACTCCACTCTCAGATCATGCTGATGTCATCATTTTCTTCATGCATCTTTTAAAGAGCTATGAAGAGTGACTATGCATGCATAGGTCACTGACGACATCCCCTCTGATCACTGTTCCCCACACCTTAAATCACCATGTTTCTTCATCCCATAAATACTCCTTTAAGAGAGGCATATTTGAGAGCTGGTCTCTCTCATTGCACTTGGCTGCCTCTTTTTTTTTTTTTTTTTTTGGTACTAGGGATTGAACTCAGGGGCACTCGACCACTGAGCCACATCCCCAGCCCTGTTTTTTGTGTTTTTTATGTAGAGACAGGGTCTCACTGAGTTGCTTAGCACCTCGCCGTTGCTGAGTTGGCTGCCTCTTGAATATAATCTCTTTTACAAAACTCATTTTAAAGATTGGTGTTTATTTGATATAGTGGAATAGGTTTACTAATGAAAAAATATAATGAGTTGTATCAATTAGGTATGATATAATTGCTTATGGAATGAAAAAGGAAAGAAAAAAGAAAGAGTAGACATTACAATTAAATGGCTCCAAATACAGCTTCTCTGTCATCAGTAAATATTAAAATGGAAATACTTAAATTTTTTTTTCAAATTAGGTTGATGAAATTGTGACAAAGACTATTTCTAATTGCGAAAGTGATTCAATGTATAAAAGAACCTTTTGAACTGAATATAAAGATTAAAGTTCACTCTGTGTATGGAGAGAAAATTATTCTTCATCTTCTACAAATAAGCAGTATAGGGCTTAACACTATCTTCAGTGTCAAGGGACTACCAAAGTCATTGAGTGGTGGAAAAAGTAATGGTGCTATACAAACTGGATGATAAATGACATTCCAATCATCTGAGTAACCAGATTTAGAAACAATGAGGAGAAATATGGTCTCATTCAGCTAGACAATTTCAGCATTTAAGTAAAAATTTTTAAGTGCTTTTTTCATCATTTTTATTAATATGAGATTTTATTTTGAGAGTCCACATACTCTGGAAAAACTCAGAGAGTGTTCTTCAAGATTAAACAGTAGGGTTTTTTTTTTTTTTTTCCTTCTGTTAGATACATCTTTAGAAACTGTCAGGCAACCAAACAAAAATTGCAATGTTCATAGACAAATGTGAAAAATCAACTTGCAACACAGAGACGTTATGTGCTGGAATTAGAGTGGGGTGTGACTTATCACATGGCCCACGGGGAGTAAGTGGCAGCAAGGAGACATGGTGCATCAAGAAAGGTTCAGGGCCAGGGAAGATGGGGTGGGGGTGTCTAATGTGCAGCTAATTGTACCTTTCTAAAATAATTTAGAATTTAGTTCATGTAGACCTTAGTCTGTTTAAGACAGTGTTACTTTGATCACATGATACTGATGAGTTTCCTCAAAGTCTATCATCTGTTTTTCCAGAAAATCCGGTGTCTAGCAATACACTGGAATAATCATATCTTAGCTGTAGCCTTGACAAGATTTCAAAATCATTGCACTTTAATAACAAAATTGTAAAATATCAATGCTTAACAAATAATTATTGGTGCTGTCCTAAAAACTGTTCTGATATTTGACCACATTTATATATATTAAGGTAAAAGAAAGAAGGAGGGGAATGGAATTTACTAAGTATCTCCAATATTCCAGGCACTGCTCCCCTCCTCCCCCCCCACACACAGAAGGGAACTCTAATGGGATTCTTGAATCATAATCTGAATCTTTAGCTAATTAACACAATAGTATATGTGTATTTACATATTTATGGTTTTTGCTTATCGGGTCTATCTCCATAAAGCAACAAATAAGACATTTTGTTTTAGTCGGTATCATGGTACACGCTTGTAATCCCAAAGGCTCAGGAGGCTGAGACATAAGGATGGCGATTTCAAAGCTAGCATCACCAACAGCAAGGTGCTAAGCAACCCAATGAAACCCTGTCTCGAAATAAAATCCAAAATAGGGCTGGGGATATGGCTCAGTGGTTGAGTGTCTCTGAGTTCAATCCCCAGTACCAAAAAGAAAAAAAAAAAAAGTTTTATGTTTTGGATTTTGTGGTTTAATTTATTAGAAAAACATTACATTATAGTGTCACTATTCACATATTATTTGTCAATCCAAAATACATTCTTTTAAAATATGTTCTGAATAGTGATATTTGTTCCTGCACATGGAATATGCTGGATGGTGATCAACACCTGTTTTGCAACTTGAACTCTGTAGCATGTTCTCTTGGATTTTTTATGAAGCCAGCCTGAACATGTGAAAATTATTAAGTTGTCCTCAAAGGCAAATTATGGGTTTCAATATGAACGTATTATTGACACAAGATGGTAGATGAGATTATCTTACAAGAGAACTCTCAATAGACGATATAACTGATGGTTCTCTTGAGGTTCATTTCTTAAATCACTAGTTAAGGGCACTAACTATTTCCCTTGTGAACTCAAAGCACCTGAGCTGACTCATAGCACATCTTAAGTAGCTTATTCATCAGAAACACATCTGGCTCACTTTTCATGATTGCCACAAATTCATCTCAGGGCCGTATTCCTCCATAGTTCTTGTGGCAAACATGGTCAGAACAGCCATCTAAGCTGGGCGCAGTGGCACATGCCTGTACTCTCAGCACTTTGGGAGGCTGAGGCAGGAGAATCACGAGTTTAAAGCCAGCCTCAGCAATGTGCTGAGGTGCTGAGCAATTCAGTGAGACCTTGTCTGTACATAAAACACAAAATAGGACTGGGGGTGTGACTCAGTGGTTGAGTACCCCTGAGTTCAATCCCTGGTACCAAAAAACAAAAAGAACCACCGCCATCTAACTGGTGCAAAAGTGAGACTGCAGTGCCTTACAGACCCTGCCTCACTTCTCAATTTACAGAGCTTGGGGTAATTAAAAGGACATTGATTACTCCAGTTTGCTTATTTGTCCAGCTCTCTGGTAGGTTTTTGTTTTGTTTTGTTTTTTTGGTTTGGTTTATTTATTTATTTATTGCTCCTATTATTTTTTCTTGTGTTTCCTAAGTATTTATGCCTTGTTATGCTTTTATTTTAAACACCGCAAGTTTAGACACTTTTATTATATAACTTTTAGTAAAATGTCAGTGTTGTTTGTGCTCTTTGATTTTCTTAGCATAAAATTTCTAGGCACATTTAGTTACCTATTAAAATATTTTAGCATTAAAATTTCTCTTATGTCAGGATACTCTAGACCCCAACATTATAATTATCTTTAGAGTAAATTATATAACATACTATTAGTAACTATACAAACAAACAATTAGCCATTGTCCTAGTATGAGGCAAATGTCTTCAACATTATATGTGTAAATGAGATATCCGGGATGCACAAGATCTATGTTCCTCTTAAAAAATATTGTTTACTACCAGGTGCATGGGAGTGTTGCTTACTGTACATCAGTATGGAAAAATGACAGGAACCTCTAAGGTTCCATAAGGTTATAATTCCATTAATGTAAAATTAAGAAAATAATGGACTGCCTCAAGAAGAAATATAGTTCAGACTACTAGATCCATGTAATTAAAGGAAAACTTCAGTTTCAGGTACTAGAATGCAGTTTTGGGGAAGGACCATAGAATAATAGAAATTTGTTATGAAGTACTCCTAAAACTGATGAGGATTATTAAAATATCAAAAGAGTTTTCAGAATTCATAAACATGCTGAATCCCTTTGATCTATGAATCATTGGAAATGTTGTGCCCCAAG
Organism: Geosciurus inauris; assembly: GCA_004024805.1. Taxonomy (NCBI): domain Eukaryota; kingdom Metazoa; phylum Chordata; class Mammalia; order Rodentia; family Sciuridae; genus Geosciurus; species Geosciurus inauris. Next base: position 23,794 of record PVHX01015346.1, read on the forward strand.
GGAGCACAATGGGTTTTCTGTTTATGAGGCTCAAAGGTTATGGGATATTTTGAGTGGATTTTACTTGGCCCTTTCTAATTTAGGGAAGGGGGATTATCATTAATACAAATTGAATCCCCCCACCCCAGCTGAAAATATGTGCCTAATTCCTATAGACAACAGTTAAGAGTATGAAAAGCATGTTAAAAGACTCTGGAAAAAAATGGTTAAACTCAAAAGTCAGAGCAAGTAAGTCTGCAGTGAAGGGATTCATCCTTCATTCTATTGTGAACTTGCATTGTGAAATTAGCTTCTTTGTAGATAATGGAATAAAAGCCACAATTTAATTTCAGTTTTTAACCTCTCATGATAGAGGTGCCTTGGAACATCTGAAGTGGCAATTTAAAAAAGGGTAAAAATTAAATATTAATATGTAAAACAAAATGGTCAATATGCAATAAAATAATTAAATGTTCATTTAAAAGATATTCTTTTTTCATGGCCTGAGAATTAGCAAATGAAGAAAAATATGAAAGAGACAGAATAAGACAAAAGGGGGAAGAAGAAACAAGGGAGGAGAGACAGGAGACAGGTGGGAGGAAAGGGGACAGAAGAGGAGAAGACAGGACAGAATAGTGGAGAGGAAAAGGAGCAACAAGGGGCAAAGAGAGGAGGAGCAGGGACAGAGATTTCACTTCTGTGTTACTTGAATAGCTATGCAGACTGTGACTAAATGTGTCTTTCCTTCCCAGACTATTGAATGTAAAATCATGACATTAAAAGTACTTCATTTAAATACAGAGAAAACTGAAAGCCATCATTAATTTAATTGTTCTTTCTGTTTCCCATGGATTTGTAAAAGGCTTTTCCATTTAGCTTGTTTTATTTAAAAAAATAGTGGAAAAATGTTCTGGGATTTCAAAGCTAAATCCTTCAGGGTTGGGAACACACATAGCAGGGATAAAGGCAGAATTTCAAATCATTACAATCCAAGCCTTAGCTTAGCTTAGCTCAAGGTGCGACAGATTCCAAGTTTGTACATGGGGTAGGATCTCAGGCAATGGGGCAATATTAGAAGATATTAAGGATAGTCCAGGACTGACGCTCCAGGAGAAAGCTGCTTGATGGGATTAGCTCTGAGTTGCAGCTTCAGGCATTCTGTCAATGGAAACTGAGGAAACCATGATCCTCAATGACAATTATCAGCTGCATTTTATAATAGGGAACAGCAGAGGAAAGGGCAATAGATGTGTGAAGCTCACATCATTATAATCAATCAAAAGAATCTATATTTGTCCCTTTTTCCTACCTGCTTAACCCTCCCCATTTTCTCTCTCTGTGTTAGTATGTGAGTTAAGAGGAGAGGACTAGCTAGTTTATATTTTCAGAGAAATAAACCAGAGGAAAATGGAAACATTAAATACTCTTAACATGGACCCTAGTCCATAAAAAGTCAAGCTTATTTTCATTAATATAATTCATTTGTTATTGTATAAAGCAGACATTTGAAACAAACTATTAATTTCAATATGTATTGCCAGATACATGACTTTCCGCACATATAAATTCATTCTATATAACAGGCTGGACAGCATAAAACATTACTATCATGTCCAGTTATCTGTTGTCCAGATAGGACTGATGACTAAGCTGTGAAACTCATGTTCTACATCTGAACACCAACCTTTATCCTTAATACAAACACTGAGTCATTGACATGAAGGTTTTGTACGTTACTGGGTCCTAAACTTGGGTTCACAGAATCTTCTGAGGAGTGGCTGATTGGATCAAAGACTTCTGGAGTAGATCTTAGGACCCAACTTTGGAAATCATTATATTCAAAAACTTGTTGCAGGCATTCAGTACTCAATATATTAGAGATACCTTTGCCAACAGAGAAGTCTTTAACAACAGTGTGTGTGTGTGTATGTGTGTGTGTGTGTATGTGTGTACACGCATGCACATTGTGTAAAAGAAATCAGTGCAAATCTGACAGAAATAAATGATTGAGGTAAATGTGCAATTTTATGTTTATAAAACAAAAATAACTCATTTTAAAATATTTACCTCTTTGAGTTCACCTTCGGTATTAAGAAATTCTGTAACTCCACTGATAAGTTTGGAATTCATAAATAATGCTTCTCCATACCTCAAAAGATAAAAGAAAAAAAGTCTTAATGTCAGTATAGGTAGTAATTTAAGAAATGTTACCATAAATATCTTTAGGGTCCTTCTCAAGGGTTCTAGTCTGTTTGACTAGGATTGTCAGAGATTGACAGACTTGGAGCATTCAAGATAATTTCTTTAGAGGGCAAGAGATGCAAAGAGCTATGCCTATGGGATATTATCAGATCCCACCTATTTGGCTCACAGTGTTTTGGAGAAGTCTAAGATGAAGTAAATTTTTAAAATTGTGGGTCCTCTAAAATTGGATTTAGGAATTATTCTATTTCTAAGCCAAGGATTGTGAAAGAAATTTTAGAACTTTCAACTCTAAAGTAATTTAACTCACTGTAAGAGAAAAGCATCTCAACAAAGGAAAGAAGACTGCAGAGCCAACTTTGCATCATCAGTGTGTCACACAGATATTTGGGTTTAATTAATAAAATAATAAAATAAATTGGTATTATCCTACTTAATTCTTAGAAATGGGGTTAAATTTCTCAAAAATGTTCCTAAAATATTAGCATTATTTTCATGAGAGTATCAAAATAAGATATCTAGTTGTTCATTTGTATTATATAATTCTTGTGTCACAAACAATGAACATTTTGTACTGGTAAAGGAAAGGAGTTCTAATTTTACTGATTTTCTTTACTATGCTAAGGATACCTATCATAGGTAATCATGTTCGTAGAAAGAAGATAAGTACACAGCAAAGAAAACTCTGGGTTTTGGGAAGTAAATATCTAGACATCATCAGACGAGATTTTCTAATGTTGTTCTAACTTATGGGATCTTAAGTAATTTAGTTTCTGGGGAACTTAAGTTTTCTCGTCTACAAAGTGAGGGGCTGAACTAGATGAAGCCATAACTTACTATAATTCTAACACTGAACTACTCTATGGAAAAAAAGTTAGCTAAGCAAAAACCAAACAAGTAGGCATTCAATAATAATATGAGTGACCACTAGTAATCAGTATGTGGCTATAGGAGTATTACCCAGGAATGAAAGTAATTCTTTTTCTAAGGGAATGTCAATTAGAACATCACGTACAGATGAATAAGGCATGATCATAATACCTTGAAGATATTTTATCATCTAGTTGAAGAGTTAGACATGTAAACAGATAATTCCCACTTACTGTAACTAAATGTGATTGTTGATATTATTATACATAGTGTTTAGAGAAGATCTCTTTAGCTGTGGGATCTCTGGGATCTGTGGACTTCTGGCAGATGATGCATCTAGACTGAGTATGGTGCAATTTTGAGAAAGTAATTTTAGAGAGAATCAACATAAACAAAAGCAAGGAAGTGTGAAATGACATGGTGTATGCAGACAACAAGCAGTTTGGTATTAAGAGGCCATAAACTGTGAGGCCAGGAATGGAAGAACAACAGGCTAAGAGATATGCAGAAGACCTATCGCAGAGCTCAGATTTTAAGTCTGTGGCACAGAACCACGGAAAGTTTCACATCAGGGAAATATCACACTTGCTTTTCAGAACGATTCTTGTGACAAAGGGAAGAGGCATGTGTATAGTGTGTGTGTGTTTGTGTGTGTGTATTGGTGAGTATAATTAGAGAGGCAGAAAAACAGAGGCTATTTTAACAGTATTTTAGGAAAAAAGAACCTAAATTAGGGAAGTGGAAGCAGGAAAGCAGAGGAAGAATTCAAGAAATATTTAGAAATCCTTAAATTGACAAGACCTCAAGCCTAATTGCCAAATATGGCTAGGAAAAGGGAGGAGGTCTATCCAGACTTACAGGTATGTGGCTTCAGCCATTGCTGATTGGCTACTGGCTATAAGGTTTACTGAGAAAAGGAAGACCAGGGGAAATGACAGCTTTAGTTTTGCAGTCCTACCCCAATAAAGACCTCGAGAAGAGATTGTCTATCATATGGAAACATCTAGGTTATATGTGAGATGAAGATTTTGGGAGTGATTGTGAGAATGGATAACAAATCAGAAAAACTCTGTAGAAGATGAACAAAAGAATATCTTGTACAGGACCCCCACAAACTCCAACATTCAAGGACTGACAGAGGAGTACAAGCAGATAGATACACCCATTTGCCAAGAAAAGCACTACTATATTTGTAGATACTGAAACCTCAATCATTTTACCTTTTGGATAGAGATCATGGAGAGAGAGAGAGAGAAATAGAGAGAAAGAGAGAGAGGGCATGAGCTATGACTAATACTCAATATTTCTGGAAAGATAATAAACTATGCCCTCAGATGCATTCCACTGACTCTGAACTATAAAATCAGAGAAACTCTGTGTGTTGTGGACATTCTTGGATAGGAACTGTTGTGTACACATTAATTTTACCTTGGCTGGATGACTATACACTCTATTATATGAATGACAGCAAAACATGCTCTAATATTCTAAACATTCCAAGTTCTGAACTGAATGTACAGAAAAAGTCATTGTGCCTTATAAGAATATCAGTGTTTTCTCTCAGTGAAATATCTATAGAGAGAAATGTGCTTTAATATGAAATACCCATTCCAATTGAACTCATTATACCAAGACAACTGATAAAGGTGTATTTAAATAGTTTTTATATCAGTTTCTGACAGAACAGTAAGTCTGCTTACTACCTGGGAAGAGTTATGTTTTAGAAGAACCTGCAGGATTTACATGCTCTATAATAAATTTAATTTTAAGATACCATAGAGATTACCAGAGTAATAAATTAGCATAGATTATAATAGATTTAAATACATAATGAAAAATTTTCTATCATTGAGGATGAAAAACTCTCACCATGAAACAAGATAGCCTGGGAATGAATTCTACTGCAAGTAGGACCACACAATGATTGAAATTATTAATGTTTCTTCTCTACCTAGTGGTTTTATTTAGGTGCTTGATAATATTTTATTTAAAAGAAATTTAAAACAATTTTACAAAACAATTAGAGTTTCTTGTTATAATACCACTGATATTTGATTTATAAATTATTTTCCTATAACATTCAGGATATAGGAGTTTTATGATTTCTTTAATTTTGGACAGTTTGATGGATATTCCAGGAAAGTGCTCTGCTAAACATTTTATAATCTCTACATGTCCACATATCATTAATTAAAGCTATTAACCTTTAACAAATTAATAATGTTAGAGAATTGTTTAAACAGAATAAGTTCCATAGAAGTAGCAACACCCATCTTGGTTGACTATGTTAAAATGTAATCCTATTATTTGGATCTAAACTCTATCACAAAACTTGGGCCTTTAGTTCTTATATGTCAGCTTTAATTTATTCTTTCAGGTATGAGTGATAAAATTATTCTTTCTACCTGGTATTTAATATCTTCCATTTATCTCTAAAAAACTTCCAGGCAAGGTCTCGGCCATGGGGATTTCGAGCTACATGGATTATGACGTCAATTGCATCTTGATCCAGCACCACCTCAGAATTCAGAGACAGGTTTAGAAGCCTATAATTATAGAATTGTAGAGAAATTTTTAGTTCAATAACTTAAATACCTTTATAATTTTACTAAAATTGCATGATCTAGTTTGTCATATTCTTCAAAAGAATAGTCCAATACAAACTTTCTTAGTAGGAATTTAATAATGGAATAAATTTTGGTTTATATAAGGGGGAAGGCCAAAGTCATAGTGTTTTATTGCATTACATAGTGTCTTATTACATCAAATAAACTCTAAAAATATACATTGGATGGGGAAGTCACAATTCTAATTTGATGACACAGAACTCCCTCTTAAAATTCTTTTAGTAAATATTTGCTTTTATAATTAATATTTTCTTATATACATTTATAACTTTTATAACATAATTAGTCATTGAACAAGATATTCCTCAAGCCAAGTAGCTTCAATGAGGTTAATATAATATTTTTTCTTATCTTTAGGAAGACAAATTTTAGAGTAATATCTATTCAAGGAAATAAAAGCAACTTCAGAACAGTTTGATTAACAGAGAATATTTTCATTATAAAAATAGTTAGAATATCAACTAACCTGTTTAATAAATTCCTGTCATCACTACAAGTTAAGGCCTCCAACAATATCTTCTTTTCAGAAACTGCTGTGGTAGAGTGAAATTTCATCCATATGAATTCCCAAACATCTTCATCCAGTAGTGACACTCCTGTACAGTAGACGATGTCTCTAACATTTAGTGGTATTCTAAAGAAGCAACCCATGGTGGTTTTCTGTTAATTAAAAGCTTTGTAGCATTGAAAATAAAGATAATGCTTTGCCATAATTTTTAAAAAGATGATTTTGTTAATTAGATTTTATGTTGAAGAGAACAGCAGTATAGTAACAACATTCAAATATATTAGTGACTCAATGAATAAAATAATGGCTTTTATTCAAAGGAAGCTTTGAATACAATTTTTGTTTCCATTCTTAAAATTATACATTTAAACAAAAATAATAACAAATCCTTCAAAAAAGAATAAAAAAAAACAAGTTGCATTATATTTTCAATAACATTAGTAGACTCTTTGCTTTCATAATTGATAGACCCAAGAAGGACAAAAGAGCTCTCATTGAAGACTAATTAATTTGAATAGAACAAAACTACTTCCTTTTAAATTCTTAGATACTTATTTAAAAGTAATTTTCTCAAACAACTCTTCAGATTTTATAACCTAGAAGATTGTAAATATAGATAAGAAACATAATATAACATAAGTAGCAAATTATGAGAAAGCAAAAAGTTATTTTTATCAGTGTTTAGAAAAATGACTTAAAAATATATTACATCTTGATCTTAATTCAAAATGAAATATTAGAGTGTGAAACACTCTAATATTAGAGTGTAATTAGGCTTGACTATTCATAAATCTTAAATTTTCATGTCAATTTTGCCATTTTGATTCTTTTTATTAAGTATTATTCCTGTGTCAGTAATGTACTCCACATTTATTGACTTTTAAAAATATTTCTCTGAAGGAATACTCTGATGCTTAAAAGTTTAAAAATGGGATTCTGCTTTTTTCAATATTCATTAATTCATTATTAATATTTCTCATTTGTAATTTAAATATGACTAATAAGTATAGACTGTCTTCTCTGGATAAGAAAAAGAGACATTGCCTTTTAAAGATTTAGAACCTTGATAGTTCAAACACTTCTATGGGTATAGGAGTACTTAGAAAACAGGAGGAAGCCTAAATGGCTATCAGTGACATGATCCCATCTCACTGTGAGCAGCTAAGTAGGGCTGCAATCAAGATATCTTGGAGACCTGTAGAGGTGTAAGACGTATCATAGAAAAGTCATGCTTCCCAAAAAAGTCTATACCTATACTATCTGTCTTTTCTCATAAGAAATTAAAGTATTTGGAGAAAAGGTAGTTTGCTAAGTGAAACCCTTCTTTGTGGTGTTAGAAGGCAAGCATTTTGTTGATTCATTTAGTTTGTTTTTTAAAGAAACAAAAGGAACACAGACATATATAAACTGTCAAGGAACTTTACATCTTTCTCTTGTCTTCCATCTCTGCTTTGATCCCCTGTAGAAAGTGCCAAAAAAAGACTTTCCAATGGTTGATGACAAATTCTTCTTCCCTCTGTTTTTGGACAGATTGCCACAGAGCATGCCTGAATTCACTAAGAAAAGCTTGTCACAAAAATGTGAAGAAAGTATTCATTCCTAGTTCTTTCTATCTTCTGCTTCTTGGATTTTCATAATGTGTATATTGGTCTGCTTGATGGTATCTTACACGTTTCTTAAGCTTCTTTCACTTCTTCACATTTTTTAAGTTTTTTTCCTCCTCTGAAGGAATTATTTCCAATGAATTATCTTTGAGTTTAATGATCCTTTTGCATGATATGTTCTGTTGTGAACACCTCTAGTGAATGTTTTAGTTCCATTATTATGTTTTGCAGTTCTATGATCTGTTTGGTACTTGTAAAAAACCAAAAGAGGAATGTCTTCTTTGATAAACGGATGCTAATACACAATGGAGGGGTGCTGGGGGGGTGTTGTGGAGAACGAAGCAACTTCAGATTGTGCAGAGGACAGTGAGGGGAGTACATGTATGATTACACTAAAAAGAAAGTCTATGTAGAACTGCAAAAAATTGTATTTTATCTCTGTTGAGATTTTAACTTTGTTTCTTGCATTTTTCTCTTAATTTCAGTAAGTTTCTTTACCAGTTATTTTGAATTCTTGCCAGGTAAATCATATAACTCTGTTTCACTAGATTCAGTTTCTGGAGATCTACTTCATTCCTGTTTTGGGAACATCTTTGCCTGATTCTTCATTTTTCCTTTACTCTTTGTGTTGATACCTGCACATCATCAGAAGCTGCTCCCAGTTCACAGGCTAGCCTCAAATAGAAGACGCTCACCTATCAACCTGGCTGGAGATTCTGGGGAACTTTACTATCGCTTTTCCTTCCCAGAGAGAAGAAGGAAGGTATAGTTTTTGAGTGCTTACTCTGTGTGAGCTAGAGGAGGAAATGTGGCACCTACCAGTGTAACCCATTGTCTTTGTCGTCCCCTAGGTGGCATCAGATTTGTCAGAACTCTTGCACTGGTAAATAGGATACTAGTCCGTTGAACAGCCTCAGAGAAATTGGGGACTACATGTACAGGTCAACTCTTTCACTTCCCAGGAAGAAGCCAAGAGATGAAATTCCCCTCACCCCTCACTCCTCCACATACATCTGCTCTGTGCTGAGCAATAGGGAAGATCTATGGCATCTTCTAATCCAAATTGCTGTTTGTCCTTTCTCAGGTGGCTTGACTATGTCAGAGCTGTTAGAGCTCAAGACTGTTAAAGCAGATGCTAGTTCTCTGGGAAGTCTTGGAGAAGTTAGGGTATTAAATGCATGGATGAAATCTTTACCTTCTTAGGAGGTAACTGAAAATTGGGATTTTCTTTTCATCTGCTCACTGTGCTGAGCAAGGGGAGAATCTATGGTGTCAAGAGTTCAAGCTACCATCTTCATTCTCCTTCAGATGGATAGACTGTGCCAGATCCCTAAGAACTCTATCAGAGGCAAGATAGAAACCAGTCCTCTGGGGAGCCCCTGAGGAAAAGTTGGGGTGCAAGAAGTATGAACCATGAACCAACTCCTCTCCCCCAGGAGAAGCTAGGACCTATGAGGTCTCTTTCTGATCGTAATATGCTAGTCCCAAAGTAGAGATTCTGATGAATCATATCCTGAATCACCCTTCTGATTTTCATGAGTCTGGCTTTACAGTCATCAACAGTGCAAGAGTCTTTCAATTGGTTTCTAGATGGCTTCCAAAGTGAACATGTCCATGAATTGTTGAACTGGTGTGTTTGTCAGGGGACAGAGGATGACTAGCTTCTTATTCCAAAATTTTGCTGACATAAATCCAAAATTACTGTATTCTTTAAGAGAGTACCACTGCCAAGCCCCAGAGCTAACCAATAAATTACAGAGTAATACCAGTGCATTCACTATACAATCCTTTGAAAATTAAGCAGGCCATAGATTTCAACTCTAACCTCTTTTTAACCATTTTTAAAATACACATGCACAAAGTTTAAGCAGCTGTCTTTGAGAAATATTTGATGTTGGCAAGACTGGATCTCCAACAATAGTGTTCATTATGTGATACTTGCTAAAATACCACCTCTGGGTGATGGAAAAGAACATAGGTTAGCAGCATACCAAAGTAGCTACTGTGTGGCACACAGGACATTGAGAACAAATCTTGAAAGGACATCCAGCAGTAAAGTGTTGGATAAAATGACCAATACTCTAAAGAAATCTAACACAATTGTCCTGGGCAGTCCTTTGAAGGCAAAGCTGCCTTGAATAGGGGAAGATTCTACATCTGTATCTGCATCTTCAAACTAAGAGAGAGACTGCAGAATCTTCATGTGATTTGCAAGAAACATCAGGTCATGTTTCAGTCTTGTCAGCAATGATCTCTTTGCACATAGTGGATGTATCAAATTACTATGAAAACTAAACATGAATGTTTACATACATGATGTGAAGTCTTTTGATGACACAGGGAAAACAATCCTCAGTCTTAGGTACAAATCCACCAAATCTCAGTAAAGAAATGGCTCTATGAGCAGATGCTAGGCAGAACAATTGTATGAGTTCTATATGGCTCCTTGGAGAGCAAAGACAGAGCTGATTAGCCCAAGAATGCTGCCATGATTTTCTAGCATCTCTTCCCACCCTGTCAATTCCTCATCTTCTTTACCCATCCACTAGATAAAGAATCAATGTACAGTTCACAAGATCACTTTTACTCATCACTGAAAATAAAACAAGATTGGTAAGCACTGAATATGTCAAGGACCCTCAATTTCCAATGACTTCCATTGTTAATGAAACTCCCTTTTGTTGCTAAATTTGTAAAGATGTTCTAATAACATTTTAGCAAAATGATTGCTCTGGGGATAGCTTAAGATCTCTTTGTATAAACCAAAGTCATTAGAAACAAATGAAAAAGCTCATTTGTTTGTAAAGCATGAGCTAAGAAACCCACAGAACCCATAGTTATGAACGGTATAAATGAGTCCTGTGAGACACTCGATATCAGGTTTAGAGGGAGAGAGGGCCCCTCCTAGTGAACATGAAAATTGTTTACGAAGATGTGAATATCCCCACTGTCATTTCTTTTTAACTGCTGCCTCAGAAGTAAATCTTATAATGGAATTTCATCATCTGGGAAGTAAATCTGATTGTTTTTCTCCAGGTAAGGTATACATACATGAACAGCGAACTGGTCTCTCCTAACTACTTTCATATAAGATGAATGGGATAATGCTTAGCCAAAATGAAATGCCTTTATCTTTCTTATGGTAGTAACACTGCAAAAACGATTACCTAATTAGTGTAACTTGTACTATAGTTTTTATTCCATTCTCATTTTTAATAGAATCATGACAGAATTCATTTGTATGATAAAAGTTTTGAAAGCATAGTAATTGAGTATATCATTTTGAAATCATTTATTTTCATATTTCAGTGGTATGTTTAACTTTTAAAAAATTCTTGCTAAAAGCAAGTGCCTGAAAACTAAACACTTTGAAGGTATGTGCTAAAAAAAATTAAACAGAAAGAAAATATAAAGACATGGAAAATTTTTCTTTTAGGAAATTTTTTTTCATACTGAGTTAAAAAATAATGAAGGTTATCTCAGTTAGTTAGTGCTATAACAAATGCCACAGATTCAGTGGTCTATGCACAACAGAAATTTATTTCTCACAGTTCTGAAGGCTAAAAATCTAAAACCAAGGTAGCAATAAGGTAAGGTTTTGGTGAGGGTACTCTTCAGGTATTCAGAACACTGACTTTCATTATAACCTCACATGGCAGAAAGAGGACTGGGAGCTCTTTGAAGTCATTTTTTAAAAATAAAGGTATTAATCCCATTTGTGAGGGCTCCACTCTCATGATGTAACCAATTTCCAAAGACCAAACCTCCTAATACTATCACCTTGGCAATTAGGATGTAAACATGAATTTTGGAGGAACACAAACATACAATCCATAACAATGGGGGAACAAGACTAAATTATAGTATATTTGCACTTTAGTTGATAAATGAAAATAATGAAATGGACTGATTAAATTAAGAAAAATAAATAAGAGAATTTCCAAAGATTTTCCTATGAGTTTTCATTACTATATTACTTTTTTGTTATTATTTTTGCTATATTACTTTTTAAAGTAAAAACAAATCTGGATTCATCCAAGATATCAACAATAAGGGACTAACTGAAGTTATCATACAAATAACAACAGAGACTAATGTCATATTTTAATATTTAGTAATACATTAATGTACATATTATAGGTAGACTAATAAATGTGTAAATTTGCAAAATGTATAATACAATTGTGTTAAGTTTAAAAAATAATGAACTCTGTATATGTATAGGAGAAAAAGATGAAAAGGATAAATAAGAAAATATTAATAACATTTTCCTCAAGGTCTGGGCATTATAGGCAATTAGTCTTTTTGTTAATTCATATATTTCAAGTTTAATAATTAAATAACTTTTCCTAATATTTTGGAAATAAGCAAACCTATAATTACATTTGTAAAGATAAGACTCTGCTACGATTAGAAGAAAATGCATTCAATATATAAATGTGATTGAATAAAATATCAAAATGATTCTGATAAATTTAAAATATCTTTCAGAGAAAAATTATACTTGCCAAAGGAAAAAGCCATTATTTTAAAATATAAATCTTGATACTTAATCAAAATATGAGTCTATTTCTAAGCAGGTTCTCAGCAGAACTAATTTGGCCAGTATCCGCCTCTAGGTTCAAGCAAGTCAAGGTCACTGCTCTGGGCTGTATTTTTCATCCTAATTGGACGGGGCTAAAGTACATGAGTTCTAAAGTCCCTTCCTGCTCTGTTAGTACAAGATTCTTTTCATTAGTGATTGTATTAACATTGAAATGTGGATTTAATTATTTTCAAAGACAATGAAAAATACTGCTGAAGCCATGAACTGCTTTAAGAGTACTTCTTTCTTTCAGTGGCACTACACATGCCATTGATGTAGAGTTAGGCCTAACATTTAATTAATTTTAATTAATTTACAATTCATTCATTCATTTGAAAGATCATTTGGATACTCTAATTGAAAATTAAAAGCTTTGGTTGGAGCTTCATTGCCAATACACCTAATCTTGTTCTTCCTTAAAAATACTTGTAGTCGTCCCTCTCCCAGGGCAGACTCTGTGACTTTAAATTATCAAACTGAAAAATAAACTGAAGTTACAAAGGTTGACCTTGTTCATAAGTGTCCCCTACCCCCATCCCTCTCTATTTCCATTCTTTAGCCTGGGTCTGCAGCTCAGTAAGCAATCTTGAATAAAACTGAGGCTGTTTAGAAGAAATGTGTGACTCTGCACCAAAGTGTCAATTTATTCATCTGAAAAATAGGGTTACTCATTTCTTATAGGGCTGTTATAATGATTAAATGAGATAATCTTTGTCCAGTGCTTTGCACAATGTTTGATGCATATTAATAGCTCAACATAGGCTTTATTGACATGGTGTGCACATTTTAGTGCTGAGGACACAGAAAATTATCTCAGTATGTAGTAACAACCTTTCATCTCCTCATTAATTTTATTACTGTTATTATTAGGATGGAATAACAACTAATATTCACATCTTTCAAGAATGAAATATTTTAAAATGCAGCAATAAAAATTTTTAAGCATTCTCTCCAAAAATGAATGAGCAATTATTTTAAAATGTTATAGACAATGCATCTCAAGTTTAAGGCATTAAAATAAAATATATTTTGTAATCCCACCCACCTTTCTTGGTATACTTGTCAATCAAATGTGATGCCATGGAATTCATAGAACAACTTTGGCAGCCACAAGAAATTTTATTTCTAGGTTCCTCTACCATTCTCCCAGTTAAGAGGGAACACAATCCCATCTTAAATGTCCAGCCAGGGATTGGTGGTAAGGTCACTAGTCCTCAATGTGGTTGAGGCACATTTAATGCCACATCTAGGACAGCTCTGTTTCTGGAGAATTCTCTCACTTGAGCCCCGCCTTTGTTCATTCCCAGTGAACCTTAGATATATATAATAATAAGGAATATGAAATCATCAGAACAAAGGAAAAGGCAGTTGCACAACAGTCTGGATGGCCCTTTGCACCTCAAAGAACTGTACTGGAGAAATTTGGTGATGAATACAACAATACATTTAAAAGTATCTGAATGTGTTCTGAAACATGTCCAATCCTTCCTGAAATTTTAATTTTGCATGTTTCAAAGTGGCCTAGGTTCCTCTTTATGAAAAGAAAAAGAATTGCTAGTGCTAGTGTGGTTTTAGCTCCTAACATCCCAAATATATCAAAGGATGGTGACTGCACTCCTTTTATGTGGCTTTTAAAATTAAAGTAAATTTACTTTGAAAAGTACATTCATGTTAAATTGAAATAATACATATGGAATTATTCCTGAAATGTTCAATCCTCCTATTCTAGTAGCCATACAGCTATGTGGTCAGGGAGAGGGACAATGAGGGCTAAGTATCTGGGCCATAAGACCACTTTATAAAATATAATGGCTAAAGCACACAAATAAGAGAGAAACTGACCCAGACAACATTAAAAAGAAGAGGGCAAAAAGGAGACACAAAGGAAAAGGTAGAAAGGCAAAAAGAACACAAGTAATAAACATAAAAAGGTGAAAACATAGTGAGTGACAAAGACAAGAATGGTAAAGACCTACAAAAAGGTAAAAGGAGAAAAAATCAATAATTGGAGGAAGATGTATAACTTGTCTAACATTTTACTTCAGTCTGGATTTTAAACTTATCCTACTGAATAGCCTAGAACAATGATGTTTAACATTTCACAACTTAGAGCCCTTGTGACTTCCTTGCAATATGTCTAAAATCCATTTTACCCATAAGAGCTCAAAAATGCTTTATAACAAAATCAGAAAAATTAAGATATACATGATGACTCACTGTTAACAGAGAACAGCAGGCTGCTAATATAAATAGTTGTAAGAGCATGACATAATTTCAAACTTAAGAGGTACACAGTTGGAGTAGAAGTTGTGAAATGGTTGATAAATTACCCTATTTATAGATACCTGTGTTAAAAATTAGATGAACTGTTTCCTGATAATCACCTGCCTGTCATCCATGGTTTTTGAACTCCACACTAAGTTTATAAGCTGCTTCTTCACTCAGCTCTGGTCAGGGCACTGTAAATCTAAATAGCTGCTATAATATGAAGCCTACATATATCACAAAAAGTAATGATGTTGTCTGGATCACAATAATTAAGAATCGGTACTTTAGCTTAACTGCTAAGATGAAAAATAAATGATGGAAATGACACATTAGTTGCAACACAATAGTAGATACATAAGCACTGTTATTTACATTGTGACCCAGGCCTAAGTGTCTATGAAAATTCCATTGGATTATATGGGGCTCCATCTCAACAAATAACATTTGTTGCCTAAGAATAATTTATAGCAATAGTCATCATCTTTTGTATTCTTCATACAAAGGTTGAAAAATTACACAGATTTATCGTATCCATCAAAGTATCACTTCCATAAATGTGAAGGATGGGTGCAAATACAGCTCACCTTCATGACTAATGCATTGTCAAGGTCATTTAGGGTAACAAGGCTGATTCTCCAGCCTACAAAGAATTGACTATCACAATTTAATTTGTGTGTGTGTGTGTGTGTGTGTGGTATAACCACTAAACTGTTGTGAGAAGGGTGTGAGTCATGTATTCTTCCTTGAAAGGTCCCTGACCAAAAATAAATTTTATTTTGGCCTAAAAAAATTTTACTATTTGTGTATGTATGTGTGTGCATTTCCCAAAATAGAATTCTTAGGTTTTCATAGCTTTAATTGAGAGATTCAGTACACAAAAAAATGTTGTACTTTTTAAAAAATAGAGAAATATTCTTTTGCATATCCAACCTGAGATGTTCTATGGCCTCACTGAAATATACTTTGACCTTCCTGTTATCTTTTCATGTGAAAAAGCAGTAAAATGCATGATAATTCTCATATACCTACCTTTGAGGAATAAGAATTGATATGATTAAATTTGATAAATAGCTGAGAAAATCTGGTTCCTTTATGTGAAGTGACACAAAATTACTGAAAACAAAATAACCTGCACTCTGAAGAAAAGGAGAATGGTGTGAATAGTTGAAAAAAACTACATATTTGGCAAAAAGGCACATTTTGAATTGGGAGATGACTGAACTGTGGAAAATACAGTAGTTCATTATTTTATGAAATAATTTCAGTGTGTAAAATGTATGTATGCATATATACATGCAATTGGCAGGTACAGGTTACTGCCTTGCCCATCTCAGAAATAATGAGAAAACAGTGAGTGCCTACTCTGTGTATTTCAGGAAAAAACAAGCAAGATTTTTTTTATATAAAAACTAAATATATATCACTTCCACATTTTTTTAAATATTTTGTTTAGTTGTAGATGAACACAATATCTTTATTTATTTTATGTGGTGCTGAGGATCAAACCCAGTGCCTCATGTATGCGAGGCAAGCGCTCAACCGCTGCGCCATAGCCCCAGCCCCCACTTCCACATTTTTTATTTGATTTTTTTAATTGTAAAAGAGTCTCCAAGGGTTAGAAGAAAAGAAAAGTTGGGGGAGTCGAGGAAACAATCTGTAAAAGGGATCCTGAAAATGAATAAAGGTTCCTTGTTGCAAACTTTAGGGAAATGTCTATACTTGTTCTATCTTTGTACCATGGACCACTCCTCTGTGTGTGTGTGAGAGTGTGTGTGTGTGTGTGTGTGTGTGTGTATGTTTCCTACATAATTAAAAAGATGATGTGATGAGAGTTGATGATTATATATCTGCATTTTATGAGCAACAAGAAGGAACTGACTTCTTGGTATTTTTTAGCCCTCTTTCTATTATAAAAATCCTAAGATGTTAAGAGTAAGATGAAGTTAAAGATAAAAGTTTAATTTGTAATATCTCCTAGAGATTCCACCAAAACAAAACAAAAAAATCTTACAAAATACTGAACAGAAGCCAAGTTTTGAATATAAGGCAGCAACTGAGGTGTGTTGTTAGTTTCTTGGGGCTGCCATAATAATTTACCATAAATTTGGTAGCTTAAAATAGAAATTTATCTTTCAAAATCCTGATGGCAGAAGTCTGAAATCAAGCTGGTTGGTTCCATTTGGGAACTCTGAGGGAGAATCAGAACATGTCTCTCTCCTAGTCTGGCATCTCCAGCAATCTGAGGTTCCTTGATTGCAGAGGTAATAATGCGACCTCTTCACACCACTTACCTTCTGATCACCTGTGCATTCTTTCCTATCTCTTATAAAGATACTCATTGTTGGATTAAGAACTTTCCATGATGATTCATTCTGAGATCTTCAACTTACATCTGCAAAGACCTTATTCCTAATAAGGTCCCATTCACAAGTAAGACTTAGAATTTGGAGGTATCTGTCAGAGACCTCTGTTCAACTCATGACCTGAAGGCATATGGGTTTTTAAAATATTTTTTAACTTTATTTTATTTATTTATATTTATGTGATGCTGAGGATCAAACCCAGTGCCTCATACATGCTAAGCAAATGCTCTACCATTGAGCCACAACCCCAGCCCCAGGCATATGTTTTTAATTTTTCTCCTACTTCCAGGAAGCTATAAGTCAGCAAAGTGCTAAGTTTCTGTTTTAGTCAGCTTTTATGTCACTGTGACCAAAATACCTTACAAGTACAATTTACAGGAGGAAAAAATTATTTTGACTCTCTGGTTCAGAGTTTTCAGCCCGTAGACAACTGACTTCATTGCTCTGGGCCCAGTGCAGGAAAACTAAGCAGCTCTTGTCAGCTCAGGAAGCAGAGGCAAAGAAGTGGAAGGGGCCATAGGAAAGATGTGTCCTTCCTGGGGATTCCCCCATTAACTCCCCTACTCCAGCCAGCTCCTACAGTCACCACCTAGTTAACTTCATTGAAACTAGGAAGGACAACTACTTCATTTAAACCGGGAAGGACTAACCAGGTTACATCTCTCATAATTTAATCATTTCACCACTGAATATTCCTGCATGAACACAAATTTAAGTTGGAAGGACATCTCATATCCAAACCATAACACTATCCTTTCAGATACTTAAAGACATACATAAAACAACATTTGATACTTATAGATCATTTGTCACAACCATCATGATGTTAAATAAATGCTATCATGTTATCATTGGAAATAAGACTAACATGGATTATTTTCACTTGATTTGAGATAGACTGAATAATAAGTATAGACTCAGTTCTAGACCTTGATCACAAGGAAAAAAATTAAACAAAAAGGAAATGTTGGTGTTGGTGTTGGTGTTGGTGTTGCTTATATTACTTTGGGAAAATGTAGAGGAAAACTCTTTTTTATAGGGGTTGATAATTATTGTAATAAACCTTATACTCCATATATCTGGATCTGTTGGTATAATCTGCTCACTGTAAGAATGTTTTGGAAGCTACAGATATTTTTGTTGACTATTCAGACTTGGCTTAGTAAATAATAATGATTATCATTCTAAGTTTCATCAGTAATGCCCCCTGAATTCCTCATATAAATCTACATTTGCTTTATACTTGTTCTGTGATAATCAGGCTGTTTAAATAGCTATCCTGTAACTAATCAATAGACACATATTTTGACAGATGACACAAAAGTTCAATAGCATAATGCTTGAAATCGGTATAAGGCAAACAGTACTAGTACCATAAGAAAATTATTATTGTCAGAAATTGGAGAAGTCAATAATACTGTAAAGTAAAAAAACTTAGATGGCATCATCTTTGAAAAGCACACTTCCACAAAAATTAAAATACATTGAAAAAATATTACTGACTATTTGCCTCTATGCATAGTTAGTAATATGATTTTTTTTTTTTTACTAAAAGTAAAACATCAGGCAGAAGCCCAAAGTGTTGGGAGATGGAAAACAAGTGTATGATTATTTCTGCATTTTAAGCAAGAACATATATTAAAAACTAAATGTGACTATAAGAAAATGAATGGAAATATGCACTTACTGTAGTTACATCAGCTCTAGTGGCAATTACAGTCCCTACTATCCTAAGAAGTCATTTAAAAATACAATGAAATGAGTTAGTCCATCAACTAGGTCATTAGGTCAAATATTTATCCCATGATGAACTGAACTAAGTTAGCACACACAAAGTTCTCCAAACAGCAAGACAATGTGGCACTTGTGATGTGATTTCTGAGAAGCTTAGGGAAAAAAGGACTTAAAAAGTCCTTGTCTATATTTAATTATAGCCACTATTTAAATAATTTTAATATATTGAGACCTATACTTATTCAAGGGTAAGTCAGGTAGTGATTACTGGCTATGAAAAGGATTTTCAGTTTGACAAAGGAATTCATAATAGCACATTCCGTATTTTTCATCTACCTACATGGCTTTTTACAAAATGCATGCTTGGTAATGTACTCTAGGCTTTGACTAGAGATCTCCTAAAGCTGTGATGAAGGAGCATAATCAATTGAGATTTTTGCTCCTTTCAGCAAATAAAATGAAAACAAACAGATGAACTGAAAAAAAAATTATCTTACAAAACTTTTAGAGGGGGCTGTTCTGCCAGTACAGATTCTGCCCAATCAGCTAAGCTTTTGAAACTCCCAAAAATCTAATCTTGAGAAAGGATGTTGAGTAGGAAGACCATTTTTACACACTTTTGCTTGCGTTTAACACCTACTTTCCTTCTTAGCTTCATGAATCTGTACCTTTCAGGTAGATCTCAGATGAATTGCAGCTCTGCAGGAAGGTCACCCTGATTGACCGCTCAAGTTTTCCCTTGCTTGTACACCTTCCATCTGACTCTCATCACAGTTAAAATCATACATTATATGTATGAATTTGATTAGCACTGGCCAACCCCATTAGATGGACTGTAAGACCAGAACCATGTTCTTTGTTCACCATTGGATCCCTGGTATCTTTTAGCACCATACTTGGGACATGGTAGAGACTTAAAATATATTTGATATCTGAATCAAGTACTTTATTAAGAGTTTCAATTAATATAAGTTAAAATAAGTAAACTTGAAACTGTGGAAAAATATGAAAAAAAGTTTTATTCTAGAAATATAGCTGAAAGTTAAAAATCAAGTTAACTGGGCTGGGTTCGTGGCTCAGTGGTCGGGCACTCACCTTGCATGTGTGAAGCACTGGGTTTGATCCTCAGCACCACATAAAAATAAAAATATTGTGTCCACCTACAACTAAAAAAATATTTAAAACAAATCAAGTTAACTATTACCCAGATATCCCATTATTCAAATGTAGACTGGCAAAGGTGGCCCAGCAACACTGCAGCTGTCATAATAAGAGATGTACTATGCTAAAGGTTTTGCTTCTTAGCCTTAAAGACTACAGAGGGATAAACTGATAATAAGGTGTCAATAATGATAATGATTTGGATGATAACAGTAAATGCCAGAGGTTCTGATAACATGTTTTGCTTTAAGACACTCATGGCCAAGTCTATTTGGTTATGGAGGTAAAAATTTGCAAGGAGATAACCAGCTACGACTCTAAAAGTAAGAAAATTCCTCAGTAGAAAGGTGAGGGAAAGAAGGAAATTGCCTCCAATGCCACCCCATCCCCAGCATATTATTCAAGTAGAAATAAAAGTGCTACAAGTTTTGCTCCAAGGAAAGCTGAAAGTACTTTTTAAATCTGCATTACAAATATTCAAGTAGGTTGTACACTATATTTTTCCTTTCACTTCAATGGGCCTGTTACAAAGAGTGCTTAGAGTGGAATTTGCACACAGGGTAAAATGAAGAGTATGTGAAGCTCTCTATCAGAAGTGCCCCATACTCAGCGAAGTATGAAACAGAGACTAGACATACAGAATTTTGTAGGATACTGTACAACTTCCAATGCAAGAAAAAACACGATTACAAAACTAAAGCTCAATTTAAGCTACCTAACATAATCCACTGAGAATATAGCCACTTTTTTACACCATCCTTCTTAAACTCTTAGAAATTAAAAATTAAATAATTTTCATATTCTGATGAAAATAAAAGTTTTATGCCAAAGTTCAGTAGGAGGAAAGAGACTCATAACTTGTAAAAGCAGTATTAGCTAACGAGTAAAACAGTATTCTAACTAAAATATTTTAACCAGATGTACAAAAAACTAATGAAACTTACTTCAAAACTAACTTCCTATGTTATAATACAAAATAGAGTATAAGTAGTTGTATATTTGAAAGGGAAATGAGTAAAACTAAAATAAAGAATTATATAAGGTTCCTGGGGACATATATAACAATAACTTCCAGATGTAAAATCTTTAACTATATACCATTTTAAAATATCTGTATCTATAATTATACCTCTATCTTCAAATAAATACAAAGGCCCTTGGATTTTTAGTAGAAATGATTATAATAAATGAAAATAAAGATTTATGAAGGTTAATAGAAGAATAATTTATAGCACCCTATAAAATCTAGGTTCCAAGAGCCACAATTAATAGCTGGGCTATCTCCAGTTATTCAGTGTTGTGATTTCTCAATTCTAGGTCTCAATTTTCTTTCCTTACATATATCCCCTGCCTGGCAATCTCCTACTTCTAATTCTTTCAGTTTCTATCACACAGGGTTGCAGTAGTCTTTCAAAGTAAGGTGGGGATAAGGGAAGAATTTCCAAGGTTTACCCTACATTATGGGGAGTGTTATGGGAATCAAATTCCTGAACTTTCTTAAGCACACGTTCCTTTTCATAAAAGCCCTGCTGATTTTTCCATCTTTCAGGAGAAAAGCATACTTCTCTCTCAATTTTCATCTTCCAAGGGTTTCTTGCAGTGCACTGACAAAGAGAAAATTCTAAACATTGGTGTTGATGTTTAGGAAATGAGCTTTTGAATCTTTAAATTAATTGCTTTCATAAAATTTGAGGAAAGGCCTAATGAAGTTGTCAAATGATAATTAAAACTTTTTGGGAATTGATTACTATGTAATATCTGGCACAAAACTTAGAAAGATTGTGAAGAAATATGTCACATTGCTATAATAAACCTTTTATTACAATCTACTTATTTTTATGTGTATTATTTCTCAGCACTTTAACATAAAATAGGAATAAAATTGATGAAACTTTTCACATTCTAGAAATGAAGAACACTTATCTGCAAATATATAAACTAATTGAAAAAGGGAAACTTTTTTACTTTTATATTTAAAATTTTTTAATTTGTTTGCAAAATAATTTATCAAGTTAATAATTTCAGTGATAACTCAATTTAGAAAACAATTTAACAGAAGGTTTTGTGATTAAAAAGTTGATTGTCTTATATGTATTTTTTGCAGAGAGATGTCATATAGTAATCAATAAAATATTTACAAGTAAAACTATATTAGAATACAAGTTTGGAAAAGGAAGAATGATACAAAATCCATAGAACTTAAGAACTTAATCATGTTTTTAAATGGCTTATGATAACTTAAAAAAAGAGTTGTGTGGTTTATATTCCCCTAGATACATTTACAGGGCTTGAAATGATTTTACTGTAAAATGTCCTTATTAGAATCAGATATACTCCATGTTTGTATAAATATGTCAAAATAGACTTTACTCGTGTGTAACTAAAAAGAACAAATTTGAAAAAGCAAAAATAAAGTCTATTACAATATACTGTAAGTTAAATCTTTAAAATTATTTAAATGAACGATGGAACTTAAACATTATTTTAGGGGATACATGTGCATAAAGTTTGAGCCTTATCAAATCATTCTACTAAATTGTCTTTTATTCCCTCCTTTCTCTTACTCAAAAACGCAATCATTAACTCCTGTCATTCTTTCTTCCTCAATAATGTTTAATTATCTCTACTTCTTTCATTTCCACTATCAGCTCCCAGGACTAAATGTTTTTCCTAATATCCTTGCATTGATCAAATTTCCATGGGAGAATCTTTCAGAATACCAAAGATCTCTATTTAGTTGCACTTATTCTGACTTTCGTTTCTAGCTTTATGTGACTATTTTGAATATTTACAAAGGTAGAAACCCCTTAAGTTTTGCATGTACAAAGGCAGGAACCATGCAGTTTTTACCACTTGCCCAGTAACAGCGGATAGCATTAGTTCAGTGAATGAATTCTGCATTCCAAGTGTCTGAGTGCCTAACACACAGTATTTGTTCAATATAAATTTATCAAATGTATGAACAAATGAATATATGCCCTTTGATTTAAATAATCAAAAAACCCACAACTGGACCTATTGTAGGAAAATTGTATAATTTATTCCCACACAGGTTTTTATGAAAATTTAGACAGAGCTGAGATAAATGCTGGAGATTTGGGGTGCAATCTCACTTTAGAAACATGGTTGTGACTAAGAAGTTAATTGACTTGTCCAAAGCCACATCTGTTCAATGATAAAAGTAGAATCAAAACCTAATTCTTTACCCCAGATTACTAGTGGTCTAGGTATCCCTGTGCTTTTCATTACTCCATACAAACTCTTGCTGTGTTCACTCCTCCTCAAAACCTATGCTTGTCAGTAACCTCTGAAACTGCATGTCTGGCTGGTGTAAGAACTTTAGCCTCTAATCCTTTAGTGTGGGACAACTTAAAACAATAGGAACAGAAAAAGCAGTTTAAAGCCCTAAGGAAATAGGACCATGGGAAACAAGGACATCT